>SJYA01001556.1:1666856-1734909 GCA_006410615.1 Neotragus moschatus | reverse complement strand
GTGTGCCTCCCCCCCCAGAGTTTGTTCTCTATGTATCTGAGCCTGTTTTTGTTTTGTTTGTTCATTTGTTTTGTCTTTTAGATTCCACATGTAAGTGAAATCATAGGATATTTGTCTTTCTCCATCTTACTTACTTCTCTTAGGATAATACCCTCTAGATCCATCCATGTTTTCACAAATGGCAAGATTTTATTCTTTTTATGTCCATTATATATACCACGTCATATTTGTCCATTCATCTGTCAATGGACACTTAGCTTGCTTTGTATCTTGGCTATTGTAAATAACGCTGCAGTGAATGTAGGGATACATACATTTTTTTGAAATAGTGCTTGTGTTTTCTTCAGGTAAATACCCAAAAGTGGAATTGCTGAATTATATGGTAGTTCTCTTTTTAATTTTTCGAGGAACCTCCCCTACTGTTTTGCCACAATGTCTGTAAAAATTTACATTCCCACTGACAGTGCACAGAGGTTTCATTTTCTCTGCATCCTTGCCAACACCTGCTATTTTTTGTCTTTTTGAGGATAGCAATTCTAACAGGTGTGAGGTGATATCTCATTGTGATTTTGATTTGCATTATTATCCTGATGACAACTGATATTGAGCATCTTTTCACGTACCCGTTGGCCGTCTGGATGTCTTCTTTGGAAATATATCTGATCAGATCCTCTGCCCGTTTTTCAACTGGATTGTTTGTTTGTTTATTAGATATTAAGATGCATGTGTTCTTTTGAATATTAACCCCCTATTGGATATATCACCAAACTATCTACTCCCATTCTGCATGCTGCCTTCTCATTTTGTTAGTGGTTTACCTCACTATGCAAAAGCTTTTTAGTGGGATGTAATACCATCTGTTAGGGGTTTCCAGGTGGCTCGGTGGTAGGGAATCCACGTGCAAGGAAGAAGACATAAGTTCCATCCCTTAGTTGGGGAAGATCCCCTGGAAGATAAAACGGCAACCCACTCAAGTATTCTTGCCTGGAAAATCCCATGGACAGAGGAGCTTGGTAGGCTACAGTTCCTAGGGTCACAAAAAAAACAGTCCATAGGGTCACAAAGAGTCAGACACAACTGAGCTTGGAGTACATTTGTTAGTTTTTGCTTTTGTTGTCCTTGCCTGAGGAAACAGATCCAAAAATATTACTAAGACCCACGTCAGACTGTTTACTGCCAGTATTCTCTTTGAGGAGTTTTATGGTTTCAGGGCTTACATTTAAGTCTTTAGTTCATTTTGAGGTTTTTTTTTTTTTTTAATAAAAATATGTAGGTATCTGTTCTTATTACCACAGGTTATTCTGTTCTTTTTATAGTTTCAAAATACTGAAATATCCAGTTATCTTTTTTTAATACCTAAAATGCCCAGGGTTGTTTTTTTTCAAAATTTCTGAAAGTGCTTAGTTTTCTTCTTTTTTTTAATTTCTAAAAAATGAAACCTATGATAAAAGAGTACCTTCTAATATCAGTAAATTTTCAATGTTAACACAACCAGTTATGTTTTTGTGTAAGTGCCAGGCATATAGTAACAGTTATGCATAGGAATATTAGATTATTTCTATGAATGTGGAGAAATTACTGTGATGTTTTATGTCTTTCTGTAAAAACTCATTAAATGAATAATAGTTATTTTTTTATTCTAAGATAATTGTTAAAATATCCATCATAGCTCATCTCTTCATGAGAGAAAAGTGTTTTAATTATTTTCAACATNGTTAACACAACCAGTTATGTTTTTGTGTAAGTGCCAGGCATATAGTAACAGTTATGCATAGGAATATTAGATTATTTCTATGAATGTGGAGAAATTACTGTGATGTTTTATGTCTTTCTGTAAAAACTCATTAAATGAATAATAGTTATTTTTTTATTCTAAGATAATTGTTAAAATATCCATCATAGCTCATCTCTTCATGAGAGAAAAGTGTTTTAATTATTTTCAACATTTTACTTTAGCATATAGAGTCAGAGAGAGCAGGCTTGGTTAATTCAGAAGAGCTGACTTCCAAACTGAACTGCATGCTCCAGTTATGTTCAGGAACAGCTGTTTTCTTGTCTAGTCCAAATTAAGAACAGAGAATCCCAAAGCATCAGATAACTCCATGGTAGTTCCTCTTCCAGCCAAACACATGCACTGAAAATTTCACATTGATAATTCTGTCAGCCTCAGGAAAATAGTAGCCAGTGAATAAGTTGCCTTCGGTGTACATGTTTGTGCCTTATTCTACAAAATATCTAACTTTTATTTACCCTCTTCATCCCCAAAGTAGACTGCTTATTAAACCCTGGATTAATTATGTTCTCTATCACTGTTTTTAAAAATCACTTCATATAGAAAAAAATTTTCTGTTTCCTTCTCCTTGTAACAGAAGTATATCTATATTATTCTTAAACATAGAAATTATATGATTTTATTACTGTGCTGATGTCCAACAGCAAATTTTTAGCAGACAGTGGAAGATTTTTCCAGTTACCTAAAAGTTAGTTAATATACACTAAATCATTGAATACAGTTGTAACACGACTGAAGCAACTTAGCAGCAGCAGCACCAATGCTAAAGAATAAAATCAATTTACATCTTTTTCACTTTAGTAATTCATTTATCAAAGAAAATACAGTTGATTAAACCTCTAATTTATTATATAAGATAGATAAAAATTACGATATGCTTGATTCACTTTAAAATTCAGGGAATATTTGAACTTTTCTTTCTTTATCTGAAGAGAACTAAATCAAAATTTTAACTTATAAGTAAATAAGCATTCAAGTGCTTGTTGGTTTCCCCTAAAGAATCTCAGTACAGACACTGATATTTCTTTTTCTCTCCATAATTTGGTTCAATAACTTATAAATATTTAAAGGAAAAAGATATCAATTGTTAAAAAGGAAAGTGTTATTTACATTTGAAAAATATATTTAGTCTAGAGAGATACGATGCCCTGCAAAGAAAGTGAGTGGATGACTTCCTTGGTGGTTCAGTAGATGAGAATCTGCCTGCCAATGCTGGGGACGTGTTTGATCCCAGGTCTGGGAGGAGCCCACATGCCACGAGGCAGGTGAGCCGGTGGGCCACAACTACTGGAGCCCGTGCTCCAGAGCCCTCGAGCCCCAGGTGCTGAAGCTCGTGCGCCTAGAGCCTGTGCACCACAATGAGAAGCCCATACGACACAGTGAAGAATCAGTTCACTTCAGTTCAGTTCAGTCGCTCAGTCGTGTCCGACTCTTTGCTACCCCATGAATCGCAGTACGCCAGGCCNCCCTGGGATTTCTTTGTAAGGAATGATGCTAAAGCTGAAACTCCAGTACTTTGGCCACCTCATGCGAAGAGTTGACTCATTGGAAAAGACTCTGATCCTAGGAGGGATTGGGGGCAGGAGGAAAAGGGGACGGCAGAGGATGAGGTGGCTGGATGGCATCACCAACTCGAAGGATGTGAGTCTGAGTGAACTCCGGGAGTTGGTGATGGACAGGGAGGTCTGGCGGACTGCAATTCATGAGGTCGCAAAGAGTCAGACATGACTGAATGACTGAACTGAACTGATGGCCTGAACTGTACTCTTGCCTCCCAATTTATATGTGAAGTTCTACCAACTATCTCAGAATATGACTGCATTCAGAGATTCAGCCTTTAAAAATAGAAGCTTCCCTGGTGGCTCAGATGGTAAAGAATCTTTCTGCAATGCAGGACACTTGGGTTTGATCCCTGGGTCAGGAAGATCTCCTGGAGAAGGAAATGGCAACCCATTCCAGTATTCTTGCCTGGAGAATCCCACAGAGAGTGGAGCCTGATGGGCTACAGTCCACAGGGTCACAAAGAGTCAGACATTACTGAGCGGCTAACACTTTCACTTCAAAATGAGTTCATACAAACAGGCCCTAATCCAATATGGTTAGTGTCCTTACCTATACATTTCATACACCTGGAAGGCAATAAGACTTTTCAAGAATGCTGCTTATTAATGACATTTTCAGCCTCAGCTTAGATCACAGACAACATATGGACCCAGGGACCACCATGTGCAGAAACAGTGAGGAGTCCACCATCTGTAAATCAAGGAGAAAGATTTCAGAAGAAACCAATACTGTGGACACTTTTATCTTGGACTTCCAGACTCTGGAACTGCAATCAGATAAATTCTATTATTTAAGTCAGTCTGTCTTGACAGATCCTGAAAGCTAATACACACAAGACAACTCTCATATCTATTGTCATTGCATATTTGTGAAATAACAAAGGTTACACAGGAACATAGTCTTGAAACGTGTATGTGTATGGCCCTGAAAAATGAAGGGTAAAGTTTTCCAAGATCTTATTTTTGCTCTAATGTCTGTGGAGCGGTGGATTATTTGTTGATCTAAATTATAAATTAAAAGTAATTTCCAAATTTCCTTATTCCTACATAAATAACTTGTTTCTGTTTTTCCAGCTTGAAAATTGGACATGGCAATTCAATTTTCCTCTACTTAAATAGAAAAACTATTCACAAGTGTCTCTGATAAGTACCTGCTGCTGCTGCTGCTAAGTCGTTTCAGTCATGTCCGACTCTGTGGGACCCCATAGATAGCAGCCCACCAGGCTCCCTCATCCCTGGGATTCTCCAGGCAAGAACACTGGAGTGGGTTGCCATTTCCTTCTCCAATGCATGAAAGTGAAAAGTGAAAGTGAAGTCGCTCAGTCAAGTTCGACTCTTAGCGACCTCATGGACTGCAGCCTACCAGGCTCCAACGTCCATGAGATTTGCCAGACAAGAGTACTGGAGTGGGTTGCCATTGCCTTCTCCTGATAAGTACCTATACTGACCTCATTAGCATCATTCTAGAGTGTGGTAGTTTCTGTCAACTCTGCTAGGCCTTGGCGCTCAGTGGTTTGAATAAATTCATATTCAGTGGTTTGAATAAACAGTATCCACCAGTGTGGGTGTTGCTGTGAAAGTATTTTTTAGATATGATTAACATTCATGTCAGTAGACATAAAATAGAGCAGATCATTCTCCATATTGTGGGTGGGCCTCATTCAATCCCTTGAAAGTCTTAAGATAAAAGATTGAAGTCCTCTCAGAAGAAAAATAAAAGCATTCTGCCTACAGAATGTCCTTATCCAAAAATGGCAATATCAGCTCTTGCTGGAATTTCTAGCATGCTAGCCTGGCCTGAAAATTGTATACATACTGGGCCCCCATTGGAGAAGGCGATGGCACCCCATTCCAGTACTCTCGCCTGGAAAATCCCATGGACAGAGGAGCCTGGTAGGCTGCAGTCCATGGGATCGCCAAGAGTAGGACACGACTGAGTGACTTCACTTTCACTTTTCACTTTCATGCATTGGAGAAGGAAATGGCAACCCACTCCAGTGTTCTTGCCTGGAGAATCCCAGGGACGGGGGAGCCTTGTGGGCTGGCCTCTATGGGGTCGCACAGAGTCGGACACAACTGAGGCAACTTAGCAGCATGATTATGTGAATCAATTTTTAAATCTCCTTTTTCTCAATAGATAGATTGATTGATTGATAGATCTCATATTGGTCCTATTTCTCTGGAGAACACTGAATATTATTGTACAGAGTAATTTCTAGTTTTTAAAAGAAAATTCAGCTTTTTGCATTTTCTTTCCTCATGTCCTCCCACAAACTGCATGTCCTCTCCTTCTATTTGAAAATTGACAAATACAGAAAGAAAAAATCTCACATTAAACTTCAAGCCTCAAACTTATTCTTAAGTAATAATTTTTTTCAGATGTCCACAAACTTTTTTCTGTAAAGGGCCTGATAGTGAATATTTTAGCTTTGCTGCCCACATGGTGCCTGTGGCAACTATTACACGCTGCCAGTGTAGATTTATCACAAAAGCAGCTGCAGATAATACAGAAACAGAAATTAATGGGTGTGGTTTTATTCCAATAAAACTTTCTTTGCAGACATTGGAAGTTGAATTTCATATAATTTTCACAGATCTGGAATATTAGTCTAATTTTACTTTTTTTCAGCCATTAAATGTAAATATATATGTATATATATATCAGCAGTAAGTCCTTACCCAAACAGGTGGCAGGCCAGATTTGGTGCCCTGGCCATAGCCGACTTGTTGCTGACCTAGCCAGTCACCTTGATTTTCCAGCTAAGAAAAGTATTGCTGTTATATGCAATGTTTGGGGCATACTGAGAGATTTCTTATAGAAACTAGATTTTGGAGATTGAACAGTACAGCCCATATGCCTGGAGGACAAGAATTTTCAAGAATGCTGCTAATTAATGACATTTTGAGCCGTGCAGAAGAGGAAAGGTCATTATTTCATTTTTAACACATTTTTGGGAACATCACAAACAGTGCCTCTTATGTCAACGGTTGTACCCACCAGCTATGATCTTCTATCATTTTCTCTTGGTTTGCTTTGTTTTCTGTGTGTATGTTCAGCTGATTTTCTGGGAACATAAACTACTGAAATCAATTTAGTGATCAACCATTATTATGCTCTTCTTTATTCTTCCTCCCATCTTACAGCTCTCTGCTTTCTTGCAAGGAAGATGTCAGGGCATTTTTATTGTATTGCTATTTACTCTTCAGCTCAATAGTTTTTTCAAAGCAGACACATCATTGACATTTAGCAGTATTAATCTCTGCCAGTGCAATATGCCTAATTGGCTTTAATGAATCAAAGAAGGAGAACTGTGTGGGAAAATTGGAAAAAAGCTGCAATGAACTAAGATCTCTGTTTTCAAATATTTTCTAGAGTCAATGGCATTGACCAGCAGAAAACAGAGTGTCTCTAAGCAGCATTTAGTCCTCTAAAATTGTCAAGGTCAATTATTACAGAGAATAGAGATAACAGTCATTTTTTTTTTTTAATTTGGAAAGAATTTCAAATATCAAGCCCAGTCTTAGGGTAAGTGGTCTATTATAAATTTCTCTAATAGAAGCCTCTATCATCAATATAAAGATGACCACTGACTCCCAATACAGACCTACCAAAAATTATGCATTGGCCAGAGGGAATTAGTCAACGATCTCAATGCCAATCAGACTATAAACCTTCAAGTCATGTACAAGGTATATCTTACCCATCCATTTTCTTTCTTTGCTGTGAGATTTGGTTTTTTTGGGGGGGGGCTTGTTAAGCTTTTATTTGGCAGATGTTTATTACAGAATTTAAAAATCTTCTGGTTTGTAAAATGTGAAAGTCCAGAAACTGTAAGGTTATATCCACATAAACTACCTTTATAGCTTTGGTTGGCATGTGTGTGGAATACCTCCAAGATACTTGGACAGATTCAGAACCACCTCAGAAGTCACACTGTTCAGAGAGCCAAGTAATCAATGGAGTTCTGGTGAATTTGTTTTCTAGTGCTGATTTTTCCTATTACCTAAATGAATCTATGGAGAAGGAAATGACAATTCACTTCAATATTCTTGCTTGGAGAATTCCAGGGACACAGGAGCCTAGCAGGCTATAGTTCATGGGATTGTAAAGAGTTGGACATGACTGAGTAACTAACACACACAAAGGAATCTAATTCCACCCTCTGTGCCTAGGGAACAGGCTAACCCAGGGCACATAACTATCCCAATAGAACCACAGAAAAGATAATGCGGTTTATCAAATACACCCTATCTTTCCTCATCCCCTAGATTCTAACCCCTCAGCCATGCAGATAGTTTAAAGGCTACTGTCTCCCACAGCTTCAAAAAGTTTCAAGCAAGCTTGGAATGATGGGCAAAAAGGGTGAGAACAAACAGTTTGATTCTTTGAAAAGTAAAATAAAATATGCTTTTATTCAAACAACTAGAAGAGGAATCTAAAATAACTTTTGCAATAATATAGCTCATCAATAGAATTTTTTTTCTAATTTCATTTTATAATTTTATTTATCCTCCATAACTTATGTACTTTGTAGCACTCAACATTTATTAGACTGGTTCAGTTCACTTCAGTTCAATTCAGTTGCTCAGTACTGTCTGATTCTTTGTGACTCCATGAACCACAGCATGGCAGGCCTCCCTGTCCATCACCAACTCCTGGAGTCCACCCAAACCCATGCCCATCGAGTTGCTGATGCCACCCAACCATCCCATCCTCTGTCATCCCCTTCTCCTCCCGCCCCTAATCCCTCCCAGCATCAGAGTCTTTTCCAATGAGTCAGCTCTTCACGTGAGGTGGCCGAAGTATTGGAGTTTCAGCTTTAGCATCATTCCTACCGAAGAACACCCAGGACTGATCTCCTTTAGGATGGACTAGTTGGATCTTCTTGCAGTCCAAGGGACTCTCAAGAGTCTTCTCCAGCACCACAGTTCAAAAGCATCAATTCTTCGGCACTCAGCTTTCTTCACAGTCCAACTCTCACATCCATACATGACCACTGGAAAAACCATAGCCTTGACTAAACTGACCTTTGTTGGCAAAATAATATCTCTGCTTTTCAATATGCTATCTAGGTTGGTCATAACTTTCCTTCCAAGGAGTAAGTGTCTTTAATTTTATGGCTGCAATCACCATCTGCAGTGATTCTGGAGCCCAGAAGAATAAGTCTGACACTGTTTCCACTGTCCCCATCTATTTCCCATGAAGTGATGGGACCAGATGCCATGATCTTAGTTTTCTGAATGTTGAACTTTAAGCCTGCTTTTTCACTCTCCTCTTTCACTTTCATCAAAAGGCTCTTTAGTTCTTCTTCACTTTATGCCATAAGGGTGGTGTCATCTGCATATCTGAGGTTATTGATATTTCTCCCGGCCATCTTGATTCCAGCTTGTGCTTCCTCCAGCCCAGCATTTCTCATGATGTACTCTGCATATAAGTTAAATAAGCAGGGTGACAATATACAGCCTTGACGTACTGCTTTTCCCATTTGGAACCAGTCTGTTGTTCCATGTCCAGTTCTAACTATTGCTTCCTGACCTGCATACAGGTTTCTCAAGAGGCAGGGCAAGTTAAACTGGTGAATTCATTGATTCACTGAGCATTGAACTGAACTTACATACTCATCCTGAGAAACAATTAGTTGTACACCTGATAGGCTTTTTCACAAAAGAAAGATCTAAAATCTACTCAGTGCCAAGTTGCTGACTTTTCTTCTTGGCACTTTCAAGAACAAGTCTTCCCAAAAGAGACACGTAGGGGTGACTGAGAGTTCCTTTACACTTGTGACTGAAGACAACATGAGTTTGCTATGGAAGGTCTACAGGCATCCTGGGCAAGTTAGCAAATGTGTGGACTGCATGTTCCCACTTGACTCAACTACCTGACCCTGTCCTGATATTGCTTAGGGGGTCTTCTCTTCAGAGGACTCAAACTCTGCCACTGGTGAGTCTGATCCAACTAAGTGACTGCAATTTGACAGTGCTCTTCCTTTGTTCTCCAGTGTAACTCTTCTGAATTCTCATGGCATTATTCTCAGAATGGAAGCTCAATCCCCACTTTTATCCATTGTACTCTTGTTAGCATAGGGATTTCATTATCCTGTATAACAGGCCAATACTTCACCAAAAAGTGGCCTAGGAAGCCCACAAATGCTTATAACAGAAAAATTGGTCAGTTTTGCTATTTCTTAGCTTCAGTCACAGATAAGGCAATGGCACCCCACTCCAGTAGTCTTGCCTGGAAAATCCCATGGATGGAGGAGCCTGGTAGGCTGTAGTCCATAGGGTCGCTGAGTCAGACACGACTAAGCAACTTCCTTTTCACTTTTCACTTTTCTGCCTTGGAGAAGGAAATGGCAACCCACTCCAGTTTTCTTGCCTGGAGAATCCCAGGGACAGGGGAGCCTGGTGGGCTTCCGTCTATGGGGTCGCACGGAGTTGGACAGGACTGAAGCAACAGCAGCAGTAGCTTCAGTCAGCAGCTGTGAACCATAAAGTGCTAACTTGAGTCAACCAAAATATGTAACAAGGATAAAAATAAAAGCATGACATAAAACTGGCCATTTTGACTTTTTAAAATTATCTAGAAACAATTTAGACAATTTCAGTAACTTTATTATACCTAATTGTAGTAATCCTTTATATGTATATAGCAGTTTATTTTTTAATTTTTTTATCACAAGACTTATCTTATTTAATGTCTACATTGTTTCTATTGCATTTGTTCTAGAAGAGATGTCTTCAAACATTACAAAGGTTTTACTCATGTAGTAAAAATATGCTAAGAATCTCTAATGAAATCTTTTGTGAATGTGAATATAAATGCATTTGCAAAATCAATTGGTTCAATAAAATATAGTTTACATTTCCCAGGCTTTTTTGCTTTTAAGAATTTTTAATCTCCCAAGAGTATCATTCTTTTATAAAAATGGCCATAGTATTCATGCCAACAACACTAAAATCTACACCTCAATGCCTAAACCGAAAATAAATATGCTTTTTGAAAGGAATAAAATGATTGTTAAATGTTTAGTGTAAATATCCAAAATGACTTTGTTTGTTCACTTAAAGTCTGATTACTCACGTACTGTCAGTTCCAGAATATTTTATGAACATTTGGGCTGTTTGTGAACTTGAATAAAATTGTTGGAACTTGAAGGGGCCTTGGAGAGTATTTCAAGCTAACCAATCTTTTAGCAGAAAGGGAAACAGTGAGATGAGGTGACTTGTCCAGATTTATATGGTCAGCATGCAGCTGAGTTTGAACATAGATCCTATAACTTATAGGACCCCAGTAAAGAACTATGGCAAAATTTTCACACAGCGCCTAATGTAACAGCCCAAGCTATGCAACATAACAACTTCTTTTTCCAGAAGAACAAAAAGTTAAGTCATGTCTATGGTAATTGTTTATCTAGTTACTGGTTGGATGTTGTTATCTATATTTTAAAGGTGCTACCTGTTCTCTATTTGCACCACTCACTGCTTCAGAAATCTGGGAAGTATAAGCATGTTTTATGAATTACCTACTTAACATGCTCATTGTGAAATTTACGTTTCAAACTTTTTACCAAGAAGACACTGTGGAGGATATAAAGTCAAATCAGACCACGATCCTTTCTCTATAAAAACTCATTGTGTTCCATGTATCCCCTCATGTCCCATAGAAATTATTTCAGAGGTTCCAAGGACAGAAGGGAATGGGGAGTGATCCTGCTTCTTTCATCTCCTTAACCTACTTCCACTATATTAACATAAAGAAGTAGAAGAATACTGATCTATTTTTATTAGAGCTTATTTTCCTCTAACAGGAAGATGAAGTGACAAACGCCTTTCATTTGGAAAACAGGAACAAAAGCCAACCTGGGCAACTAGCATGGCATGTTTAGAATCATCTTATTGCACAGGCCTAAAATTTCATGTTCAGTGAGCAAGTCTGAGACTCCTATGTAGCTTCTAAATTTTAGTGTTTCTCACTTGACCTTGACATGTTGAACCAGTGTCACACGTGGGTTTCTGACTCAGGCCCTCCATCCAGCACGTTTAGTCCTCTGATGAGTGGGCCAAGAGCCCTGTGTTGGCCCTGGCCTGTCTGGCTCCATCACACCTTGTTCTTACAAAGGATCTTGTTTCGTCAGTTGTCAGCTGGGATCTCGCCTTGAGTGGTATGATTACCCAGAACAAAAATAGTGTCATCCTCTTTTCTTCCTGACTGAACCTTACTGCAAAATTAGATGTCCTTCCTATACCCCAAATTGTTTGCACCACAGCTAGGTTTAATGTGCCTTTGGGACATTGATCATGGGACGATTTAAACAGAGCAGCCTTTCACAGAATACAACTGTTCTAGGTATGTGGTTCCCAGAAGCAGAGTCAGATATAAGAGTTTGGGTGCACAGAGTTTACTTGATAGATGATGACATGAAGCAGGAGAAAAGGAGAAGTAACATTGGACATGGGAGAAAGAAAAACCTACTATGAGACATGTTGGCTTCATCTTCCGAAACCTTCTGAGAAGTAACAAAATAATGTCCTCCAGTCTTGTTCACTTAAAAGATGGCAGAGTAGATTAGTAAGACTCTTGTGGTGCCATAGAATTCTCCAAATCACAGACTAGAAAGACACATGATCAGTTTTTGTTTGGTCAGTGGCGGGTAAATCTAAGCTTACAGGAAACCATCTACCAGAATTTTCGCTAAAGTCAGAGCTGAGCAGGGGCCAGGCACCAGGTCCCAGAATTGTTGCCACACCATCTTTCCTAGGCTCAATTTTCTTACTCTGTCCAGTGAATCTTATTAATGAGCCCATCACACCTTACGTATACGGTTTCACAAATGGCTCAGCAGGTAAAGAATCTGTTTGCAGTTCAGGAGATGCAAAAAAATAAACTTAATTATTCTGAAATGAAAGAAAGTTGATTTGAAAAATAAACCTACCTAATTCAAAAAAGTTCATTCCATGAGGGAATTAGTGTCTAGCTATTAGAGGAAAACAGTATCATCAGAGAAAAAGTTTACTGGATTACATATGTTTTATTTAAAAACAAATGAAGAAAAACATCACAGTACTAAGTACTTGTTATTATTATCATTTATAATTAAGGCTATGGAAATACTGAAAGCAGGAGGACAGGGGATGACAGAGGATGAGATGATTGGATGGCATCATCAACTCAATGGACATGAGTTTGAACAAGCTCTGGGAGTTTGTGATGGACAGGGAAGCCTGGCAGGCTGCAGTCCATGGGGTCGAAAAGAGTCGAACACAACTGAGTGTCTGAGCTGAACTGAATTGAACTGAGGTTTATGAAGGTAAAGTGATGCACCCAAGGTGACAGAGAAAGAGTGTCGCAGAGATACCAAGCCCAAGTTTGTTGAGTTCTAAAGTCAATATTCCTTCTTCTAGCCCAGGTAGCCAGCTCAAACCTTCTAGTGATTGCATTTGTCACAGTAAAATCTATGGCTATATGAAATATTAGGATTTTTAAAAATGCACAACAAAGGAAACTATAAGCAAGGTGAAAAGACANATGGCATCACCAACTCGATGGACATGGGTTTGGGTGAACTCCGGGAGTTGGTGATGGACAGGGAGGCCTGGCATGCTGCAGTTCATGGGGTTGCAAAGAGTCGGACATGACTGAGCTACTGAACTGAACTGAAACATTCTCCACAGAGGAACTCTAAAAACCTCCAGAATCTCTCTTACCCTGCAAGAACCTGTGAAATCTTAATTCTATTGAAGGTCTATCGCAAGTTTTACTACTCATTCTCCGCTTGCACCTCTTCCGCAGTCAATGTCTGTGGCGAGAGTAACTTAGCCTGTGGGTTGTCTCTTCCCCTGCAGCTCTATCTTGCTACTTTGGGCAGTTCTCTTAACCCTCCACAGAGTGAGACCCCACTAATTCCTTGTCCTCTTAATTTCTCTCTCCTAGATAATTGCCAGTGGTTTTAGTCTCAACTCCCCAAAGTAGGTTTGGGGAATATTTCATTTTCCGAGGGCTTCCCTGGTAGCTCAGCTGATAAAGAATCCACCTGCAATGTAGGTGGTTCAATTCTTGGATTGGGAAGATCTGCTGGTTCAATTCTTGGTTTGGGAAGATCCGCTGGAGAAGGGATAGGCTACCCACTCTAGTATTCTTGGGCTTCCCTGGTGGCTCAGCTGGTAAAGAATCCGCCTGCAGTGTTGGAGACCTGGGTTCGATCCCTGGGTTGGGAAGATTCCCTGAAGAAGGGAATGGCTATCCAGTCTAGTATTCTGGCCTGGAGAATTTCATGGACAGAACAGTCCATGGGTCACAAAGAGTCAGACATGATTGAGTGACTATCACTTTTCACTTTCATTTTCTTCAATGTCTTCCTAACTCCCATCACTTAAAATGTGTACAAAATAATGTAAGGGCAAAGTTGTTTTGCAGTGTAGCAACCCACTGATTATTCAACTGGTTTGAGTCTCTGAGCCCATCTCATTTTCTTATACAAATCTTCTATGGAAACTTAGTTTAAAGAATAATATAAATTCTCGATTACGTCTTCATAATTGTTTCAATAAACCATTGATAAGTATTTGAAGGACTCTTTCATGATTCTGAGAAGGCAAGTTTAGATTCTCATCTTTGAACAATGAGACACATAAAAGTATAAAATATATGATGCTGTCCTGGGTGAAACCAGTGCTCTTCTTGGCCCACACTTGCTCTGACAGTGACTGTAAGGTCTGTTTGATAGCATAATACAGTATTTGCTCCCCACGATGATATTTTCAAAAGTTAACCGTAGCACCCCTCTTATAATCTATTACAGATGTAAATTTTGAAAGATGTCATTGGGAAAACTTCCCACCAGTCATTCCAAGTCGTAAATTGCCCTTTAGATAGTGGCGGAATTGATTGCTATCACTCCCCCTGTCTTCTGACTTGACAGTCAGCGTGACCTTTGTTTTCAGAAGTTCTGTGATACCCTAACTCTGCTGTCCTCTTGTTTTGTCAGGCACTCCGGTGTTTCTCAGCCTGGGCATCATTGGCATTTGGAGCCAGATAATTCTTTGATCAGAGGGAATGTGTTGTGTATTGTAGGATGTTGAGCAGCCTTCAACCCTTTAGATTCCAGAAACACTAACCCCCTCTAATTGTGACAATCAAAAATGTCTTCCAGACATTTTCCCTGGGGATCAAAATTACCCCACCCATACCTGAAAGCAACTGCTCTATTTTAATAGAAATATATATAATATTTTGTATACATATGGTTATAGGTGTTTTTCTTCAAATTACAATTTTGATTTTTAAGATCTTGATAAGGAAACTTTGCTTTTATTTTCCCACTGCCTGCAAGTATGTAAGTAGTGTTGTTGGAGTGACATACTATACAGCTTAAAAACAACAGCTTCACATAAAGATGTATCCACGTATGTGAGGCTCAGTGTGATGAATGTGTATAAAGTGTGTCAATTAAATTTATATGTCACTTGACTATCTTTTATTTCCTTTGCTTAAGAAACTTGGCTGAATGCTAGTCTTTTCATAAGCTGTGGAAAATTAACTATTTCCTAATGTTCTTATAGTTGCCCTCTCCTCCTCTTCATATGGTAAAGATTCTGCCTGCAGTGCAGGAGACCCAGGTTCCATCCTTGGGTCAGGAAGATCCCCTGGAGAAGGAAAGAGCTACCCTGCTTAAGTGTTCTTGCCAGGAGGATTCTATGAACAGAGGAGCCTGGAGGGCTGTAGTCAGTCTATGGGGTCACAAAGAATCAGACTTGACTAAACACACACAAAAACATTGTTCTTAATTGTTACTACTTAGCAATCCCAGTAACATGATCGTGGTTGTCCCTGGTTTTAACATGGTTCTCCAGTTGACATAAAAAGGGAAGAGTCTTTTTCTATTTGAATGTCTTTTTTTATTCTCACAAACCACGTGTACAATGGAAGCCCTCTGAACATATTGGAACAGATTTGTTTTTTATCACTCTCTTACTAAACGTTTTTGCACTTGATGAGTCTTTTCTTTCTTTTCCTTCTGTTTCTGCTTCCCCATTACTTTGGGTGTGTTTAAAGAACACCCTCCTACCCACTGCTATATCTCCCACAAAGGAGAGAGGGTGTTCGGTCAACCTCCAAAGGTTGGCATCTCGCTTGTAAGAAAATGCTCTCTCCCGCCAACTTGCAGAATCACTGACCGAAAAGCAGTTTCAATCCCAAGATCACAGTAGAAAACAAGCCTGGGCAAAGACCATGAAGGCTATATATTGCCCTGTCCTTAAACTCACTGGCAGGTACAGGTCTAAATTGCACTTCAGATTGAATTTTTCCACGTGAATCATCTTATTATATGGGTCACATTTTTTATCACAACTTTTGTAATTACCTCAAATACCATGTATATTTATTTAGTCTGCTACAGCCAATAAATGTGTACCTTATAAATGTCAAAAAAAAATAGTGTGATTTTACTTAGGTACACATGGTTGAAGAAGACAACAAAAGAACAAATTTAAAAGCAGCATGACCAAGCAATTGTGTTTAAACTAACATGAACAGATATACTTATGTACACATACTGAGATAATGAGGAAGAGGAATAAAGAATAAGACTGAGCTGCAGAAAGGCCAGCTGGAACCTCCATTTGTTCAGAGAAATCTCATTTTCTCCCAAGGTCTTATAGCATATTGTTTGTCTCTTACCACATTCATCACCTACTTCCTTAGTGCCAAGTCATTTATACGTATATTTGCCCTCAATAAATTATGAGCCTGATAGTTACTGTGTCTGTGTAATGTTGCTTATGGGGAGCGAACTTGAACTCCTTGATGGACAGTGCTGGTAAGAATTGAGATTCCAACCACAGGAGGGGAAGAAGGCAAGAAAGGGAGAAGGCCATAGAGATCACAGCAGTCCATGCTCACTGGCTACTAAGCCACGTCAGCTTCATACACACAGGCCAGGAGTTAGTCCTGAGCTCTCCAAGCCCCGCAAATCACTGGTTTGATATATGCCAGAGTAATAGTTCTCAAACTGCTAGGCTTCAGAATCTCCCTGGGCACTTGGGTAAAACTGCCAGTGCCCAGACTCTACCCTAAATGTGCTACTCTTTGAAATATAATCCTTTACATTTCTGAAGGCCCCTTTGCAGTCACAGAGTGATGGAATTTGCTGGAGAATGTTCTTCCAGCCTCATCGGTGGAATAACATATCTATTTCAGGCTCTTTGACCTCGGGGTATAAACTTCCAGGTGATCTGACTGAATAGAAGGAGTCTATAAGCCCTTACACACAGCCATGTGAAACTAACGGGAATCAACTTTCCAACATTTGTATTCCTCCCAAAGTCCCCATCTTAGTACTGTACATGTAGGATATTCTCAGTGAATGATTATGATTTGATTGAGACAGAGCTCCTCAAAACCTCACACATTTGTCAAGGACTAAGATTATGGAAGGTAGCAACTAAGACTAGTAAAATAGTAATCTGGCGGGTGCACAGAAGCCATGCTGGAAACTACACAGTCAGTTCTCATTTACAGTGCTTATGGTCTATAAACTCACCATGAACACTGAATTACTGAATTCTAAACCAGCGCTCCTAGAGCAAATGCAGGATTAGGTTCTTGAGAGCCTCTGGTCACAAGATTTTCACCAACTCACCAGTACATAACCTTGTTTCATATGTATGTCAGTCTAAGAAGACTTTATCTAATTTAGTCGAGTCATTAACATTGAACTCATGGAATACAACTTGTACCTTAACAAAGCCTAACTAGCACACAAGCTTTATCTGTGAAGCACCTCAGCCCTCTTGCACTTAGTCACATGGGTCAGCACTTCAGTAGGCTTAGGGTTCCTTTAAAACGGCAGAATCACCCACAAAAAGCACAAAAATGTGGAAAACATGTCACTAAATAGATCAGGAAAAGGACACTTGTTTTCCGTATGAGAACTGACACAATAAGTCAGAGCATCAGAAACATGCCAAGGCATCAGGGGGTCCTAATGTTCCTCCCTCATCTGGAACGTGTGCACAGGGCAGCTCACATGTATCACCACTCTGCCCCAGTGCCTGTATTCAACTGCAGAAGAACCACAGAGGTCGATTTGGAGACTGCAAATAAATTTTAGCTAGTAGGAAAATTTGCAAAGAGGGATCCACAAATAATGAGGATTAGCTGTATTTTGAAACTTTATTTTAAAGTACAAACTCAGTCACTTCAGACTCTTTGCAACTGCATGAACTGTAGCTTGCCAGGCTTCTCTGTCCAAGGGATTTTCCAGGCAAGAATACTGGAGTGGGTCGCCATTCCCTTCTCCAGGGAATCTTCCCTACCCAGGGATCAAACCCACGTCTCCGGCATCTCCTGCATTGCAGGCTGATTCTTTTACCACTGAGCACCAGGGAAGCTGCTAAAAGTACACAGTCATTTTATAAAACCGGTTAATCTTTATAATAAAGAAAGAGACAGAAAAGGTCAAGCATAAGGTCAAACAGAAAAATGTAACCTACAACTCCAGCATGGCTCATGTGTATGACTTTTGTCTTCTATTCTTGTCTTCCCTTTTGGATGTAAATAAAAGAGCTAAAAGTTCCTTGAATCCAGGGACTGTGACTTATTTAAAATTGAATTCCCAGCATCTAGCACAAAGCAGGTATTCAATAAACGCTTATTGAACGAAGGATCAGATAAAGAGGAGCGTCTGTACCAAGATGTAATACTGAGATGTATTAATCTTCCAAATCAGACCTGACCCTGTCGAACATCAGCAGTGATGATGTTGCTCATGAGCGGATGGTCAGCAGTGTGCAGAGGGCTGCAGTGGGCTTGATAAAATTGCCATGTTCTCCCTCAGTCTCCCAGCTTCCTTCCCACGTCACTCATCTAGGAAATAGTTCAGTCCCAAAAGAGGCAGTGGCTGACTCAAATGATTCTTCAGTTTGCAGAATTTTTTTAAGAGGGAAGAGGTGGCATTCTGATGTTTCCTGCCTTCTTGGTTATCTGCCATTTTTGTTTGTTTTTTAATTTTATTTACTTTTGGCTGTGCTGGGTCTTCTTTGCTTCTCGAGCTTTTTCTCTAGTTGCAGTGAGAGGGGGTTTTTCTCTGGTTGTGGTGTGTGGGCTTCTTGTTGCTTGGGTTCCCTTGTTGCAGGGCACGGGCTCTAGGCACTTGGGCTTTAGTAGTTGCAACATAGGCGCTCAGTAGTTGCGGCTCCCAGACTCTAGAGCACAGGCTCACTGCTTGTGGCGCAGAGACTTGGTTGCTTCGCAGCATGTGGGCTTTCGCTGGACCAGGGATTGAACCCGCGTCTCCTGCACTGGCAGGCGGATTCTTTACCACTGAGCCACCAGGGAAGCCCCTGCCGCCAGTTTTCACTTTCCCCAAACCAGCTCTTAGACCACCAGGAAATAGATGCATGAAAGCAGCAGTCATTTAGCAGTTTGACGTCATACACATAAACGGCTCTTCGAGTGTGCGACTTGGCATACAGGGCTTCCCAGTCCCCAGCCCTGAGAGTAACCCAGTTGTCCATTTCTTTCACTTCTCCTCTGGAATCTCATCAGTGCTAAAGAACAGCACCTAGCTGTGGTGGTTATCTCTGTGTCATATTTGATTCCCAGCCTGAGTGAGGCCCGTGGTCTTGATCGTCTTTTGGTTCTTCCTGACTCCCTACCCCATTCTTTACAGAGCCTGGTCAAAATAGGGTCCACAGTCCTCAGACTCTTCAAACAGGCTGACTTTGTGCTTTCTCTGTGTTTCTGTTACTTCCCCTTCCTTCTCTAGCGGCTTTCAGATCTCAGAGAAAGATGTGCCTCTTTTCTACGGCGCCGCCGACCTCTCCGCTTGTATTTTGGGTCATTTTCCCCTCCCCGTTCTGCTGGCCCTCACTCAACCAATGATCTGCACCCTCATCCCTCCACCCCTCTGGAGTCTTTGATGTTTATTCATTTAACACACATTGAATGCCTGCTGTTGTCCCACGGAACTGTGGCGGAATGTAGTCTGGGTAGTGCAGTGGTGAATTAAACAGAAAAGGTCCCTCACCTTACAGAACTTACAGCCTGATGAGTGAAAGTAACTGTAATTAATGAGTCATAAAACTAAGCATAAGCAGTGAAAGGACTGAAGGGAAGCTGTGAGGCCTTGTGGTGAGAAGTGGATGGGTTAGTTCTTATGCAGGGCGGAGGCGGGGAGACCAGGAGGATACACTTGAGGCATTAGAAGCGGCTTGTGCAGAAGCCCTCAAGTGGTCAAAAGTGCTCCTCAGAGAAACTGAGAAACCAGCTGGTCACAAGGGAAAGAGACTCGGGATAAAGCGCGGGATGGAGGGAAGGATCATTTTCAGCAGTTTACAGGCCATGGAATGAAATGCATAGGCCGGCATCCTGGGCCATTAACACCTCTGCTTTTTTTTCTGTTTCTTTAATGTTTGTGACAGTGCGCTTACCTCTCTGTCGTCTCTCATTCTCTGACTTTGCTTGAAACCATAATACAAGCCTTCATGAAGATATATACGTTGCATCTTTTTCTTTCTCTAATATTTCTTTCTTGATTATCCTCTACCTCTGTAATTTCAAATTGTTTGTTTGTTTGTTTGTTTCTGGAGCAGGATGTTTTGGTTTTTTTTTTAAGTAAACTTTTAGTTTTGTATTGGGGTATAGCCAGGAAGATCCCCTGGAGAAGGGAAGGTCTACCCATTCCAGTGTTCTGGCCTGCAGATTCATTCACTTAGATATCATTCTGAAATCTCTGGTCCAATATGCCCAAAACCAAATGCATTTTTAAAAGCCCAATTTTTTGCTCTCTCCTCCAGTGTGTCAGCGGAATTGTCATCTACCTTCACCTTTAAGTAAGAAGTTATCTCTCTCTTGAAAGAATAGTCGAACAGCAGGGGTTTTCACAGCATAGTAGTCTAAGTGTTTTGATAAATTTCTGTATGTAATGCAGGAAAATAAATAGAACTGGCCCCTGACCTAAGCTTAATGAGGTCAGGAAGTGCTTTCCAATGGGGTTGATTTCTAAATTGAGTTTTATGGGAGGAAGGGTATTCCAGGCAGACTGAACAGATACTAAGGCATGGCACACAGGCTGTCACAAATATTTCATCATGGCTGGAGCCTAGGCTACAGCGTTAAAAACAGGTAGCGCTTGAACCTGCAAGATCAAGAAGATCCTTATATGGCATGTGAAGGGGCTGCAAGTGATCCTGAAGGCGCTAGTGAGCCACTGAAAGATATAAAACGTGGCGGATGGCATGATCGAGTCAGTTCTTTCAAAAAGTCATTCTAGAAGGTCTGAGACTAGAAGGAGGAAAATAAAAGCAGTACTGTATAAGACCAAGAGAAGCTGTTGTAGCAATCCAACCCTAACATAATGAGAAAGTAGGATGTGGTGACAAAGTCCGTATGAAGGAAGATGAACAACCTAAGTTTCTAAGGTGACCACCTCTCTATGTGAGAACAAAAGGGGGCTTCACTGTGAGAGGCACAATGTGTTAGTGCCTGTGCAGCGGCCAGTGCAGCAGAGACTGGCTGAGAGAACTCAGATTGGTGAGCTAGTTCTAAGGCAGATGTATAGTTGCAAGCGTATTTTCAGAAAAACTAGTGTATTTGCAAGATTTGCTGAAAACTAATGAAACTGCCAAATCATTTTGAAGAAAATTGGAGATTGAGATTCAGGGTATTGATTTAAAAGTCGTTGGCATAAACATATGGGTTGAATCCATGGGAACAGAGGAGTATACGGAAGGAAAGGACAAAGACTAGAAAGTGTGAAGAGGCGCCAGTTATTTTAAAGTGCGTACTGCAGGAGAGGAGCCTGGGAAGGATGACTGTGAAATACCCACAACCCCTGCCTGGGAAGGTTGCCAGCTCCCATATCCCAGTCTTTACTGCACTGTTGACCTGCCTACTGGAAGTACACTATTTTCTGTTCCTAATACAGAAGTCGAGTCATGTGGTTTATCAGCTCAGAAATCTTAGTTGCTGCTCTATTTGCCTTTAAAGTCCAAATCTCATAAGTTTCAATCTAGCTTTCATCCTTCAACGTTTGAATAGACGTTCTGACCAGTTTTTCCTCATCTCCTAAATCATCCTCCTTGAGTACACTGCCTTGCACACACAAAGCCTCCAGCCTCTGCTTACCCAGGTTTCTCCAACTGTATATTTTTTCCATGGGAGTTAGGCTAAATGTTTCCTCCCCTGAGAATGCTCCTCTGAAGCCTCCAGTTGCGATTCAGGGCTTCTGTTCCTTTCTATCCGCACATTTCTTTTTATCATAATGTGGATCTTCCTCTGCCTCGTTGCTTACCTCCATGCCTTCCCCTGTTAGAGTGTAAGTTATTAGAGCCTGCTTAGCTTTGCATCTCCAGGGTGTGTAGCATACTCCTTGCCCCTAGAGTGGCATTCTGTTAAGTATTTGGCATAATATCTTGCAAAAAAAGCCCAAACTTTTTGGCCAACTCAATATTTGTTTTTCCTACCTGGCATAATTAGTATCCAAAACTACAAATCATGAATCAAGATGAAGGCTTTCCACCTTTTTTTTATATACTTCTGGAAGGGGCTTCCCTGGTGGCTCAGTGGTAAAGAATCTGTCTGTCAGTGTAGCAGATGTGAGTTTGATCCCTGGGTCGAGAAAATCCCCTGGAGAAGGAAATGGCAACCCACTCCAGTATTCTGGCTTGGAAAATCCCATGAACAGAGGAGCCTGGCAGGCTACAGTCCATGGAGTTACAAAAGAGTCAGACACGACTTAGTGACTAAACAACAACATACTTCTAGAAATTACATCTTAATACAAAGGAATATTTTATTCTTAAGGAAAAGCATAATTGGAAGATTGAGTGCCAAATACAGCTCATAGAACCAATAATAAATTCTAAAATCAAAGAATCAACAGCAAACTTATGTGAATATTTAAAATCATAAAAGTATGCCTCCCCCCATCCAAACACAACTTTCAGTTCAGTTCAGTCGCTCAGTTGTGTCTGACTCTTTGTGACCCCATGAATCACAGCACACTAGGCCTCCCTGTCCATCACCAACTCCCGGAGTTCACTCAAACTTATGTCCATCGAGTCAGTGATACCATCCAGCCATCTCATCCTCTGTCGTGCCCTTCTCCTCCTGCCCCCAATACCTCCCACCATTAGAGTCTTTTCCAATGAGTCAACGCTTTGCACGAGGTGGCCAAAGTACTGGAGTTTCAGCTTTAGCATCATTCCTTCCAAAGAAATCCCAGGGCCGATCTCCTTCAGAATAGACTGGTTGGATCTCCTTGCAGTCCAAGGGACTCTCAAGAGTCTTCTCCAACACCACAGTTCAAAAGCATCAATTCTTCGGCACTCAGCCTTCTTCACAGTCCAACTCTCACATCCATACATGACTACTGGAAAAACCATAGCCTTGACTAGACGGACCTTTGTTGGCAAAGTAATGTCTCTGCTTTTGAATATGCTATCTAGGTTGGTCATAAATTTCCTTCCAAGGGGTAAGCAGTAGAGAAAAACTGAAAGAGCTTGTCTAGTTGAGCAGTTTGTAAACTCTTCTCTGTAAAGCCCTGTTCCTCCAGGCTCTGGGGAGCCAATCTAGGGAGGCAAGGTTTCCCTGGTCTCCAAACCTCAATTCACCTGGAGAAATTCTAGGTGTTTAAATGTTTGTATGTGAGGCTTTCAAACAAAATTGTATTGAAAAAGAGCTTAGCTGTTAAACTAAACTGTTAAATCAGTTTGAATACTGGATTATAACCTTCGGGCTACTTCTATAATCTAGGTGATTCTGGGCCTCCATTTCCTCATCTGTAAAATGCAAGAGTGGTGCTATGATTGTTCATGCTTTTATTCTGAGCACCTTCTGTGCTTTTGCAAGTAGAAAACAGATCTCAGGAGAAGTTAAGTGGCTTCCCTGGGCCACATAGAGTTAAGGAAGAATCAAGATTATAATTTAACCGACAGCCCTAGTTGTTGGGCGTTTTTCCTCTTTTAAAAAAATTCCTGGAGACTTCCCTGGCAGTCCAGTGGTTAAGACTTCACCTTCCAATGCAGGGACTGCAAGTTTGATCCCTGGTCAGGGAGCTAAGATTCCACATGCTTTGTAGCCAAAAAATCAAAACATAAAAGAGAAGCTATATTGTAACAAATTCAATAAAGACTTAACAAAAACAAAACTTAAAAAATTCCTACAAAGTGAGTATAAAAAGATATTGCTGTTATTAATGCTTTGGAAAAGGTAGCTATCAGGAGGTATATAAATAGCACATAAAAATAAAGCTATATTGTATCATAAATTGGCTTATTTAGAGCTGGTGTGCTACTGCAGCAAACATTGATCAAATATCTACTTAATTTTGCATTCATTCTTCAAGTTTATAAAAATATTTGGGTGAGTTGTTTACATGGCCTATTTATCTTTTGCACAGTTTTTTATAAGTTGCTTCTCCTCGGTAAATCGTGTAATCAAGGGAGGCACTGAAAATCATTCCATTAATCATTCCTTTCATGTTTGTCTCACTGCATCTAAATTTACGAGCATCACTGGAAATCGTGAGGGTTTGGGAAGCAAGAGTCTATAGATTCTGATCCTTTCATTCTCCTCTGCCTTGCTCATCTTCCTCTCTTCATCCCCTCCTCTCCATATCAGGGGCATCCATGAAGAGGAAATTAAGTCCCCAGACAGGTGAGAGGTGTGAGTGGACAGGAGGGAAAGAAGGGCAGTCATGCTCCTTGGCCTTGATGGTTGGCAGTGTTTGTGGGCTGATTGTCTCATAGCCTTGGGGGCTTTTTGTTTAAAGACAAAGTGAAACAAAACAGGTCACAGAAACACCTGCTTCTTCCCCCTCCTTTTGCCTCCATGAATAGCTACCCATATGGCATGCTGCTGCTGAGACCAAGGAATAAGTGAGTAAAGGTGTTTAGAAGTGAAGTTTTGGTCCTAATTAAATAAGTGTCCTTTTACAAATCAATGTTGAAACTTTATAATGTGGATCCCCTACTAATTTGTGGTTCATGGAATTTGAACCCAGGTTAAAACAACCTTGGCATCATGAGAAAGGACCTGGATGTGCCCAGTATAGTAATGCAGTAATACAGTAGGAATCAGGGCAAGGGCATGCTTAACCTGCTTCAGACAGATTCTGAGGACATCACAGCACCCATTTCATAGAAAAAGTCTATTAAAAACAGGTTTGCTAAGACCTGCATGTGGCCATATGTTGTTACTCATTTGTCAGGGTCACAGCACACAAAGAAAAGTAACACTGACTTGACAGTAATGGATAATTCAGTCTGACTTCTCTTCCCTCACCCTCTGGAGTAGACTCAAATTCTGATTAGAACCATGATTTGGATTTGTTTGGTTGTTTTTAATCCCCTGGTTTTACAACATTTCATGTACACAGTTGGCCTTCCTTACCCACAGGTTCTGCATCGAGAGAGTCAACCAATCATGGTTCACAATTACATGGGAAAAAATTCCAGAAAGTTCCATAAAAGCAAAATGAATTTGCCACACTGGCACCCATTTACGTAGCATTTACATTGTATTTACAACTATTTACATAGCATTTATATCATATTAGTTATTTATATGGAGAAGGCAATGGCAACCCTCTCCAGTACTCTTGCCTAGAAAATCCCAGGGACAGGGGAGCCTGGTGGGCTGCCATCTGTGGGGTCGCACAGAGTCAGACACAACTGAAGCAACTTAGCAGCAGCAGCAGCAGAGATGAGTTTAAGTATACAGGAGGTTGTTAGGTTATATGCAAATACTACACCATTATATAAGGCATTTTTAGGATCTGTAGATTTTGGCATCTGGTGGGTAGAGCGTCCTGAAACCAATCCCCCTCAGATACTGAGGGACAACTGTATATATGTACATTTATTTAAGGTGTTACTCTTGCATTGGGCAAAGAGATAGAAGTAATACTTAGACCATGTAAAAGAAGCATCTTACCATGAATTTGATTGCACTATTTGGAATTTATTCCATAAGCCTGAGAAAAAACTGAAAAAATTAGGTTATAATTGATGCTTTCTGAGAGGTTTTGATAGTTTTCTTCTTGATGGGTTGGCTTGAGGGCAGGTAGACTATTCTGCAATCTGCATTTGTCCTTGAATTTAAATTTTCTGTGTACTTGTACCTTTTTTCCCCAAACACATTTTAACAGAGTCAGATTATCTTCAAGTAGTTGAGAAAAATAAAAGATTGGTTCTTTTGATGTTCTTTAAAACACTACAGCATCCACCTTTCACCGCTAAGTCTCCTTGTCCTTTAACTCTTGCTTTTATTACGTGCTTGATTTAAAGCTATATAGCCAGCAATAATATCACATAATTATGGTCCAGAAAAGTACAAAATCCTCTTGAAATCTTTATGATAAGAAAAGTAATACTTGTTTAAAGGTGCTCAGTGCCAAATCTTGCTGAAATCTGATTGTGAAGGAGGAAATCTAAAAAGGCAAAGCAAGTTTCAGTAGAGATAAGCCTGGGAAAGCAGTAGTTACTTAAAGAAGTTAAGACTGAAACAGAAAGTTTTACCCCTTTCCTTTCACTTCATTTTGTTTTCTTTTTTGTTTGTTTTCTGGACTTTTAAGAATTTAATTAGATAGTTATGGTAGATCTCTTTCATTCATATGTAATTCAAAGCTTTAACACAGCAACATTTATATTTTCTACGTGAAGTTAAAGTAGATCATTTCCATAGCATGTAATTATCTCTAAATAAAATTTCCAAGTCTGTTTTATGGCAACATTGAATTGATTTCTAAAATACTGTCTCATATCAAACACTATTGTTCCACAGTATACTTTGATTTGGAATGGGGCTTCCCTGGTGGCTCAAGTGGTAAAGAATCTGCCTGCAATGCAGGAGACCCAGGTTCAATCCCAGGATCAGGAAGGTCCCCTGAAGAAGTGAATGGCTACCCACTCTAATATTCTTGCCTGGAGAATTCCATGGACAGAGGAGCCTGGCAGGCTACAGTTAATGGGGTCACAAAGAGTCGGATACGACTGAGCAACTAAGAACAGACAAGTGTAGAGGAACCCCCTAACTAACTCTCAGTGTGTAATCTGGTACCACTCAAAGTGCTTATTTGATTTCCTCATGGAGGTGCCATTAATAAAACAGACTGAGCAAAGTTTGTAGAAGATTTAAAGAGCTTGCAGATTCAGAATTTTACACATGGTTCAGTGTGTGGCTTCATGAAAATATAGAGTGTAGTGGGAAGATTACTAAGGAAAGGTGCAACGGTGAAAGGTAAACGCATAACTTGAGTAATATAACACAGCATTACTGACTTAATTTAGGCTGATTCACAACTGACTCTTTTTGACACACACCTAAAAGCTCACTTCATTTACAAAGAGTGCTTAACCAATCTGAAGAGCTGTTTCCTTGGTTTTCTATGGGAATGAATACGTTATGCTGATAAGACACTTGTGTTCAGAACAGGCCTGCTCTCTGCTCATTGGGCCAGTTGGTGGGTTTTCAGCATGTGAATACTGCCAGTGTTGTCTTCTGTGATTTGTGACTTACTCTTTGTTTTTCTTTCACAGCAGTCATTCAAGTCCCAGGATTTCAGACTGAGCTCAGAGTCTATGGCACAGTAAGCAGCTTTTCCTCCTAAATAATTTGCAGTGATAAATAGTTGGTGTTTCTTTTAAGGACAGTTTCTCCATTTCTCTCTTCATAGCACCACACTACAAAAGTTACGAAACACCCATTTGAAGGCCTTAATGTAGAAAGGCTAATACCTGGGACATTATCCTTGTATATTTCTTACAAATGCCTTAAGTATTTGAGCAGTTTTTAAAGTGTTTATTTTAAAAAAATCTCTAGGAAATTTTTGGGTTTTTTTTGGTACTTGCTATTAATACATTACTTAATACACAAATGGAAAATCTCTTTTACCTCATAAAAATATTGAAAACCTTTGCAAAGTGCGTCTCAGTTTTTATCATTGCAGAGCATATTGTACCTGATTTAAGGCCGAAACTTCATATTCATACATCCCCAGCAAACTGTCACCTGAATGTAATAGCCTTGAACAGCTCAGGTATCTGCCATGCTCTCCCATCCCACATCACCACTCCCACATCTGGGTACAAAATCCTACACACGCACACACAGTGCATCCCTACTGAGTGTCCTCAGGAAAACATTTATTCAGGTTAACCCTGCTAAACCCACTCCAGGATTCTTGCCTGGGAAATCCCATGGACAGAGGAGCCTGGTGGGCTACAGTCCGTGGAGTCGCACAGTCAGACATGACTGAAGCAACTTGGTCCTCCTGCATTGGCAGGCAGGTTCTTTACCACTAGCACCGCCTGGGAAGCCATCTAGGACTATATATCATTTTATATCATATATGAAGCCCTGTGCTGCTTCAGAGCACAGTCACTCATCGTCACATTCGAGTCTCCGCGGTTCCCTGCAGACCGTTGCTCTTACCTCTCCTCTGCATGTGGAAGAACATGGCCTGAGAGGCAGAAAGCGGCAGACCCAGTCCCAGCACATAGATCCTCTGTTTCCTAATCTGTGTTCTCCCATACTTTCACTCTGCCTGTCACGTGACACAAACACATGTTCCAGGGCTTTCAGTTTTTTGTATTTTATTGTATCTGCAAGGTATGTTTTCAGTACCAATCTCTGAATAATTGAAAGTTTACGTAATAGTTGATGAGATAATAACTGACTCAGGAGGGTATACTCAATGACAGATCACACATACGAAAAAATACGCTGGATCGGTACAGACAAAAACTCTGTTTTAACAACCAGAAGTGATCGTGTTTGAATACATTATGGGAACAGTGCTGTCTTTGAACATGTTTTATAAAATACTTTAGAACTTTTACCTAAGATGTGAATGAAAGATTCTGTCCTCCCTCTGATCACTTTGGATACATATCTTCAGATGATGTGAAGATGCCACACAGTGCTCTCCAGATGAAAATTCAAAAAAGCCTCAAAAAGCATCCCAGCATGTCAGGGTCACTTGGCTTCTCTTTTTGAACACAGAGTACTTAACAAGCTTCTGAAAATAAATCTTCATGAGAAGTTCAGTTATGTCTCAATGCTCAGGTTCATCTAAGGCCTTTGGGCTTTCCCTATACTCATAATTTCTTAGAAGTAAGGATGAATTAAGATACATTTCTCATGATTTCAAAACTGTAGGCGACTTGAAGATGGAAATGCTATAGCCCGGTATGTAACAAAGTCATTTCTTTATTTCTCTAATTTACTTAAATGAGTCCATTGTACCCAAGTAAATGGATAGAAGTTAGTTTTTGTTTGTTTGTTTCTTTGCAGTGTTGCCATTCAGTTCCTAACATGTGCTTATTAGCTGATTGACCAGGCTGTGTAAATGAGCCACATAGGACTGCCTCTCACCACTTTCCACTTGAATTTCTTGTCTCATTTATACTTAAAAAAAAAATTTTTTTAAGAAATGTCAGTCACTTCTGTGCAAACAATCTTTACACATTTTAGTTAAAGCTACATTCTTGATACTAAGAAGAAATTGTATAGGTTAATTTTAAGCCTTTTTCTTGAAAGTCTTAAACTTTTACCTTTTGTATCTCATGAGTCTATGATAAGTTTATCTGCTGCTGCCCAAGTCAGAGTTTTTCATGAAGCTTCTTCAAATATGTTTTAATCCTTAAATGATATTAGTGTTCCCTAGTTGCTAATGTATCTTATATTGAGTTTGAGGGTTTCTTTTGAAACATAGAATTTTTTACTTCATTAACAGCCTTGATCAGAGAGAATTTAATTCAGATAATCAGTAATATTAAAGGCCTTTATTTGTCAACATTCATATGTGAACTGAATGAATAAATGAAATCTCTTCTTAATATAACGTAGTCATAAGTGTTAACTCTGATTATCCAATCTCTCCTCCACTATATATTTTTCCATCTTTATAATCACCACATTCCAAAC
The DNA here is from genome assembly GCA_006410615.1 of Neotragus moschatus. Classification (NCBI taxonomy): domain Eukaryota; kingdom Metazoa; phylum Chordata; class Mammalia; order Artiodactyla; family Bovidae; genus Neotragus; species Neotragus moschatus. Next base: position 1,705,625 of record SJYA01001556.1, on the reverse strand, counting down.
TCCTTCAATTTCTTCTTCTTTTCATGAGAAGAAACTAATTCTTACCAAGTGTCAACCATTCTTGAATAAACATTCTCCGGGTTACTATAAGCTATTGGCTAATTTCCAAAATTTTTTAAAGTTAAATTCTTAAAAACCATTTTTGCCAGTTTTCCCATAGCTTATTTGGGGAGAAATTTTTCAGAAGTCCTTCCACCACTGTTTTTGCTGATGTAACTCTTTCTTCTTCAGATGTTGAATAGACTTACGAGTAAAGCTATCAGGGCCTGGAGTAGAAGATTCTTAACTACAAGTTCAATGTGTCTAATGCAAGTGTGGCCATTAAGATTATATATTTCTTATATTGTTGTTGTTTAGTTGCTAAGTCATATCCAACTCTTCGCAAATGCATGGACTGCAGCACTCCAGGCTTCTCTGTCCTTCCCTCTCTCCTAGAGTTTGTTCAAACTCATGTCCTTTGAGTCAGTGATGCTGTCCAACCATCTCATCTTCTGTTGCCCTCTTCTCCTGCCCTCAGTCTTTCCCAGCATCAGGATCTTTTCCAGTGAGTAGGCTCTTCACATCAAGTGGCCAAGGTATTGGAGCTTCCCCTTCAACACCAGTCCTTCCAATGAATATTCAGTGTTGATGTCCCTTAGGATTGACTGGTTTGATCTCCTTGCAGTCCAAGGGACTCTCAAGAGTCCCGGCACCACAATTCAAATGCATCAGTTCTGTGGTGCTCATCCTTCTTTATGGTCCAACTCAACTCTTACATCCACACGTGACTACTGGAAAAACCATAGCTTTGACTGTATGGACCTTTATCAGCAAAGTAATATCTCTGCTTTTTAATACACTGTCTAGGTTTGTCATAGCTTTTCTTCTAAGAAGCAAACATCTTTTAATTGCATGACTGCAGTCACCATCCACAGTGATTTTGGACCCCAAGAAGATAAAATCTGTCACTGCTTCCACTTTTTCCCTTTCTATTTGCCATGAAGTGATGGGACTAGATGCCATGATCTTACTTTTTTGCATGTTGAGTTTTAAGCCAGTTTTTTCACTTTCCTCTTTCACCCTCATCAAGAGACTCTTTAGTTCCTCTTCACTTTCTGCCATTAGAGTGATACCATATGCATATCTTCTCCCAGCAATCTTGATTCCAGTTTGTGATTCATCCAGCCTGGCAATTCACATGAGGTACTCTACATACAAATTAAATAAGCAAGGTGACAATATATAGCCTGACATACTCCTTTCCCAATTTTGAACCAATCCGTTGTTCCATGTCCAGTTCTAACTGTTGCTTCTTGACCTGCATACAGATTTCTCAGGAGACAGGGTGATCTAGTATTCCCATCTCTTTAAGATTTTCCAAAATTTGTAGTGATCCACACAGTCAGAGGCTTTAGTGTAGTCAGTGAAGCAAAAATGGATGTTTTCCCGAAATCCCCTTGCTTCCTCTATAACCCAGTGAATGTTGGCGATTTGATCTCTGGTTCCTCTGCCTTCCCTTTTCTTCCTCTATAGGCGTTGATAATCTGTGTCTTTCACAGAACTTCTCCATTTCATGCAAGTGATTGAATTTATTGACACAAAGTATTCATAATATCCCCTTATTATCTTTTTAATATGAATAGAATCTATAATAATGTTGCCTCTTTAATTCCTGGTGTTGATAATTTATTTCTTTACTGTGGTTTCCCCAGTCGGCCTGGCAAATGATTTATGAATTTTTTTTGAAAATAACAAGCTTTTTTTCCATTGATTTCTCTTTATTGTTTGTCTATTTTCTGTTTCACTGATTTCCACTCTGGTGTTTACTTCTGATAATTTTGAGTTTAAGTTGTGCTTCTTTTTAGCTAGATTTGTTAGGTGGGACTTGAACAGTGTCTAGTCTTGGACTGTTTATTCCTCACCACTGATAAAAATCCCTTTTAGATATTCTACCTAATGCTTTCTGAGTTGTGAGGTTTTCCATCCTGGCTAATGGAAGTAAGTACTGTCCCTGGCCTCAGGACATGTCCTCAGATGTACGTTCACCTGTACTCTGCTGAATACTCGTATGGGACCCTTGCAAGTCTTCATGTTCTCCCACTCTCCTCTCTGACAGTTTGTGAACTGTAGCCCTCCTGGCCTCCTCAGACTCCTAGCCCTCGTTCAGGGAGTCTGCCACGCTCCACACCATTTCATCTCCCTGTGCTGTGGCCTGGAAGCGCTCAAGGCCGTAAGCTAGGCGATCATACGGCTAATCTCATCTATTTTCCATTTCTTTGTTATCACTCTCTTTTATTGCCTATGGTTCAATGTCTTGAGAATGGTTTCATATGTTTTATCCAATATTTGTGGTTGTTTTAGGTGGGCAGTTTACTTGGTCCATGTTACTCCATCTTGGAGGCAAGCAGAAGTCCAAATGTTGTATTTTTCAGGGCAGCTTTCTGTTAGATTATATGTATATTATAAGGAAAAAGAAGGTGGAAAGGATCACTCAGTCTGATTTTTCTGCAGTGGTTAGGAAAAGCCAAAGATGTAAGAGCATTTACATCTTAAAAACCATGTAGAGACAAGGTGAACAAAAAAGAAAAGGACCTAGAAATCAGAAGAGGGGCAGGAGCTAAGGCACAGTTGCGTGGAGGTGCCTGGAATACCCGGAAGCCAGCAGGGTACCCTGTGATGGAGCAAAGTGGGGTAGGAAATGCACAGAGCAACAATAAAAAAAAAATGTTTTAAACGATTTTTAAAATAATATTTAAAAAACAGAAAAACAACTGCTAGCAAGATACGATCCAGGTCCACTGTGTTTCACAAAAATGTATGTGTCTTATTTCTTTTGAATCCCTGGACCACAGCTCCACTTCTTCTCGGGCTTCCCTCCCCTGGTACTGGGATAGTGGTTGCCTCCCTGAGATGAGTCATCCACTCTCCAGTTTACCGAGTCCTGTTATGTCATTCCTGGGCCGCTTCCCTCGTTCTCCTGATCACCCTGGCATCACAGACATTCGAGTGTTTTCTGTGAGGCTAGAGTGTAGGCTCCCTGAAGATAGTAAGCCATCAGTGCCTTTTGGGTCAGAGCTCCACCTTTCCTTGCTGTCTGCTCTTTTCCTACTTTCTAAGTGTGCTCTATTTGTTCTTTCACCTTTGTGACTTCTCACCTTTTCCTTCTCAGTCTTCTGACTAACTCACTTACATACGTGTGTGCTCAGTCATGTCTGACTCTTTTTGACCCCAAGGATCATAGCCCACCAGGTTCATCTGTCTATGGAATTTTCCAGGCAGGAGTACTGGAGTGGTCACTATGCCTTCCTCCAAGGGGTCTTCCTGATCCAGGGATCAAACCCACGTCCTCCTGCATTGGCAGGTAGATTCTTTACCACTGTGCCTGCTGAGAAGCCCTTTACTTACACATCTCCCTATAGATTTCTCTAGCTGCTGTAACAATACCAGAGACTTGGTGGCTTAAACAATGTAAATGTATTTTCTCATAGTTCTGAAGGCTGGGAGTTCAAGATCAAGGTTCCAGCAGGGCAGAGTGCTGGTGAGCCCTCTCTTCTTGGCTTGCACGTGGCCACCTCCTTGTCATGCCCTCACATGGCCTTTCCTCTGTGTGTGTGTGTATAGAGAGAAAGAGCTCTCTCTGGTGTCTCTTCCTCCTTTTATGAGGACACCGTCCTGTGGCTCAGGGCCTCACCCTTATGACCTCATATAACTTCAATTACTTCTTTAAAGGCCCGACCTCCTTTGTAAGATATATTACCTTTGGGGACTTCGACCTGTGAAAGACAATTCAGTCCACAGCAGTCACTGTTCAGTCCTCTTTATTGCCTCATTTTTTAATTCTCGTACCTTTTTTGAGCTCTGTCATGATGTCTTTCCTGATAGCTCAGTTGGTAAAGAATTTGCTTGCAATGCTTCTGGTTTGATTCCTGGGTTGGGAAGATCTGCTGGAGAAGGGATAGGCTACCCACTCCAGTATTCTTAGGGTTCCCTTGTGGTACAGCTGGTATAGAATCTGCCTGCAACGCGGGAGACCTGGGTTCAATCCCTGGGTTGGGAATATCCCCTGGAGAAGGGAAAGGCTACCCACTCCAGTATTCTGGCCTGGAGAATTCCATGGACTACATCCCATGGGGTTGCAAAGAGTCAGACACGACTGAGAGACTTCCACCTTCACTTTCTTTCACGATGTCTACCACCATGCCTGGACATCCTAGAGAGGAGACACTGCCTTCCAGTCTTTGAATTTCCCTTTTTTCATGATTTCTGTATTTTCTTTTCTCTAACATAATTTGCATTGCTATATATGCATCCATCAAATATTCGTCTTCTATGTTACTGTTAATACAAAACCATTTGAAACACTGCATTCCCGTCTCACGGGTTGAGATATCACTGTTTTCTTTACATAAACTTCTTCATCCCTTCTTTGTCACTAAGGGATCTCCTGAACTTTTACACACACACACACACACACAATTTGACAAATTTTCTGGCTTTTCCAAGGCAGCTAATATTTTTCTGAGATAAGTAGGTTTCATTTTATTCTTGTCCCTTCATACAGTAGAAAAAGGAGCCCAACCAGCTAAGGTTTGTGATCTCTGCATTATTTTCAGCAACCCCCTGCTTCCCAGACACATATACAATCACTCATGTGGTCTGTTGAATATTCTTCTCTCAGATCCTCCCATTATCTCCCCTTCTTATTCCCATTGCCACTTCGCTGAATCAGTGCCCCATTTGAGCTGTTGCAGCAGCTTTCTCACTAGGTCCTTATTTCCACTCTTCCCCTCCTGCAGTTCTGAGGCGGGCAGAGAACAGAGCCAGGAGGACCGAGGATATGCCATGGACACACAGGGGAAGAAGATGGAGCAAACCAGCCGGAAAGTCACCCTCATCAAGGTGAGAGGAAACCAGGAGAGAGTCACATCACGGAGTCCACAGGAAGGTTTAGGAAAAACCAGGAGAGAGTCACGTCACGGAGTCCACAGGAAGGTTTAGGAAAGGGGTAGTCAACAAGGCCACATGTCAAAGAGAGCAGAAGCAAAGAGGGACTGAAAAATGCCTTTGGGTTTGGCAGCCAAGAGGCTGTGGCCTGGAAGAGGAAGGTTTTGAATGAGAATCCTGGAACGTGAGTCAGATTGTCTCCAGCCCACGGGGAGAAGACCTGTCAGAAGAGGCCACTTCTCCCAAACGCTGGACTTGAAAGAAAAGGCTGAACAGTAGGTAGTAGAAAACATGGGATATAGAGAAAATCTTTATGTCAGAGGGAATTACGAGAATATTTATAAACCCAGAGCCAAGAGTCTCTTGAGAAGAGCTGGTCAACTTATTGGATAAGGGGAATAACTAAAGAGGAGAATTTGAGACAAGAAGGCAGGACTGTTTTTCCCACTGAGAGAGGTGAGTGGGACACAGTGATGATGTTTTCTGGTGAGCGATGAAGAAGGACAGGAAGGACTTTCTAAAGAAGGTGACCTCTGTTTTCTCTGTTAGTAGAAGAGGAATCTGGCTACTAAAACTGAAATGTTAAGCTCTACCACATTACTTTTCTCATCATACAGAAGGCTTATAAAGCAGTAATTGTAGGATCGTGAGTGTTAAGGAGTGACTTTTTATTATTGGTATCAGAATTAGAAAACATTTTGAAACAAGTTTTTAGATCTAAATAACAGAACCTTTAAAATCATTTATGTCAAAGAGAAGAAAAAAAATGCGTAAGCAGAAGCTGTAAACAACCAGTGACCTGGGATCAGGAAGAATTGCACAAAATATATGACAAAGGGTTAATATCCTCAGCATATAAAGCTATAAAAAATCAACAGGGAAAAGATTATCAATAGGAGAACTGACCCATCGGATACATAGAACATTCTTAAAGGGATATTGACTGTGATTGATTGTGAAGTCACTCAGTCGTGTCCGACTCTTTGTGACCTTATATTTCACTGATATATATATATCAGTGAAAATCTGAAATATGTCCAATTCCAGTGATCAAAGTAGTAGAAATTAAATAGTAAATGAGATGGTATTTTTCCTTCATGAAATGGCAGCAGGCTTCAGACTTACACAGCCTTGTGTTGATGAGAGTGTGGGGAAGTGGATTTTCTCATATACTGCCAGTAATAGTATTAAAATAATCCTTTGTAGGGTATAGCTTTTTCTTAAGTTTTCAAATTGTTCATATATTTTGACCTGACAGTTCTACCTCTAGGAATTTACTGTAGGAAAGTATTTAAGTCTACATATATGTAGAGATTTAATTAAAAGGCTGCTCCTTCAAGTTTTTTAAATGGAAGGGAAAAAATCAATTTCTATGAATAAAGGATTGATTATGAAATAGAGTGCCATGTGACTATTACAGTAGTAAAAATATAGAAGTATTTTCATAGACATGGAAAGATTGATGATAAATTTGTAAGTTAAAAATGAAAGATGATAAATTTATAAGTTAAAATGATTATAAAATAATTTTTATATAGCATACATAAAATATGGAACAATATACTTCAACAAATGTGAGTGGTTATCTCTAAATGATGGAACCGTGGTGATTTTTTATTCTTCATTTTACTGTGTGTATTTTCTGATTTTTCTACTCAGCATATTTTGTTATATATACTACTTGATCATTTCTTTTAAAACAAAAATAATTTCAGAAATTTTGTAATACCGCCCTTTCTTTCTACATGTAAAGAAATTAAGGTCTCAGATCCAGAGTTTCAAAGTGCTTGAACTAGGACTCGATCTTCTGGCTCTGAGTTCAGAGTTACTTCTATTACACAATGCTTTGCCTCTGAACTCTGATTAAATGGTAATATTTGGTTGGCCAAAAAGTCTATTTGGGTTTAACCCAATACTTCAAGGCAGGGGCTATAATATGCTCACATTTTCTCACCCCAGTAATTCTCTTGGTGTCTAGCCACAACAAACCTTTGGGGAATACTCACTGGATTGAATTTCTTGTGGAACAGGGTGCAGTATTTTTATGAATCTTATTTTTCATAACATATACACAAAGACTGACCTGGTTTCCTATTCATTTTAAAACCCTGCTATGAAATCTTCCTTTCTCTTTATGATTTGCCTTTAAAAGGCCCTCACTTTGTAGCTCTCCCTGTTATGTTATGGGGTCCCTTAATGAGGAGATGTGCAAAGAAAGCCCAGGTTCGCATTCACTCCAGTGTCTTGGTGAAAGGGCATCTACCCCCTTGGCAGCAGGCCTCCGCCACCTCCCAGGCGCTCAGCCCCTGCACCGTCAGCAGCCAGCCTCATGCTGCTGAGGCCCCCGTGCTGGTGCCCTGTTATTTGTCCAGGGTGTGTACCTGACTCTCTCCTCCCCTTTTCCTTTTAGTCTGTCCCCTTGCTCCCTTTCGTAGACAGTCTTTGACATTCTGTATTCAGTCTTCCTTCCTCTCTTAATCTGAGGCATTTCACATAAATGTGCTGTCTTCACTGCCTACTTTAGCTTATTCTAGTTCAGGTTCTCCTCAGGTTCCATCTCCTGAGAGTCTTCCTGGCTCCTCTATTTATAATTTCTCACCATGCAGTTGTGTCCCGTCGTAGGCAGCATCCAGCTCACTCATTTCCAGCTGTTCGCCTCTCCACTTCCCTTTTCTGTTTTTCTTCCTCGTTTTTGTCCTGCCGGTATCATAAACTCCCCCTCTCACTCTGTTTTGCCTCGTTACCCCTCTGAGATCCTTTACCTCTCTCACTGTTCCTTACAGATGTTTATAGGGTCCCTGGGTGACTTGTGCTCAGCCTCCGTTTGAGCCTCTTTCCCCTTGTTATCAGACCCTAATCTGAGGCAAGCCTTACATACTGTACCTGTATACCCACCAGGACAGAATGATACCCTTTTTCTCCCCTGGTGAGATTGTCCCTTGGCACACCATACCTGCACCATTTTAAACTCTCCCTCAGTTGCATTTGTCAGCATGTTCACTGGAAATGTTTCAGGGCTTCTATACATAGTGCTAAATTAGCAAATTTAAAATCAGGAAACAAGGACCGACAAAGGATTTTTCCCCCTTGTGTAAATGTTTTTCATATGAAAGAGTAGTACAGTCATTTATTTAAGATTGGGCCATAAACTGTAATGGAAAAGAGTACGAAAAAGAATATGTGTGTGTGTGTGTGTGTGTGTGTGTGTGTGTGTGTGTGTGTGTGTATAACTGAATCACTTTACTGTATAGCAGAAATTAACACAACATAGTAAATCAATTATGTTTCAATAAAATAAATTTTAAAAAATAAAAATAAAAGATTGGGCCTGACCTTAAAGGCACAGATGTTCCCTAACCCTTCTGGTTAGGATTCAGCAATGGTTATTAGCACATCCTTTTTTCCAACATAATGCTCTAGCCTCTGCTTTTCTCAGGAGTGATCAATGGAATTGACCACACCTAAGCAGTTGGCCATCATCCTTAGATTGAAGTTTTGTCTCCTGAGAGCAACCAAATGTTAAGCCGTTTCTGCTCAGAGGGAAGACAAAACAATTTTGTGTAAGTGCAGATACTCATTACTGATACATGAACAATTGCATTAAAAAATTTCAGGTTCAGTACCTCGTTTATCACCCTGTAATCGTGGTATACCTACCACATGGCCTCTAAAGAAGCAACTTCTTGTTTCATCTGCCTGTTGGTTCTGGATTTTTATTAATAGTATAATTTGTTTTACTTCAAAGCTGCATCTAGATATATAGTTAACCATCACTATCTTGCTCAATCAAAAATGACACATGCCATTTTGGGGATTTATGGGAAAAGCTGTAATAGTTCACCCACTTCTAAAAGTAGACATAGTCATAAACCAAAGGAAAGAGCGCTGTTTAATAACATGGCCTATATGCGTTCCAGTCACTAACCCTGAAGCAGCATCCATGACAGTTTTTTTCCAGTGAATGAAGAATCTCATAAACTCTGATTGCCTGCACTTAATTTTGGAAGTTACCCGGGGTTTGCAATGCTTATTGTATATATTCGAGAAATGTATTTCTTTCTTGCTGAAATTAACTGATCAGTGCTGGAGCAGGCCTTAAGCAACTGCTGATGATACTGAAAGACTTTCACAGTTTGTTCAAGAGGCAAGCTAGACTTTAATTCTGAAAGTTAAACTAGGAGTATGTTCAAGAAGACAAATCAGTGTTTTGGCCCTCTGGTTGTGAGTGCACGTGTATGTGTTGCACACTGTTTTGTTGCCTGTGCTGTTGCCTGGGCATGCCACGATTATTGTAATCAGAAGACATTAAGTTCATGTAGTACATCCTGTGTTATTCTCTCCTAGTAAAGAGTTGAAGAATGAAGAGGAAAAGAGCCAAATATATAGAAAGGAAGTGACAAATTAAACCAAATGGAATTTCTCTTCAGAGTTCAGAAATTTCAGATGGCCAGGAAGAAGGGATCTACTACATTTTATCCTTATAAAAGAATCTAGAAAATCAGAAGGAAGGTATGGGTGGAAAGATAAATGTGGCCTTTTGAGCTTGTTATAAACCATCGTGTTTGTTGTTGATCAAAATAATGGCACTTGTGTTTATTAGTAATTGCATCAGAATTACATTACCATTGTTGGAAAATCAATAAAAAAAAAAACTATAATTGCTACTCAGCAAATACGAAGAAAAAGTGTTGGTATTGCTAGAATGTTTGTTAAGTAATCATTTAATATTATTATATCTGTAATGTGGTTATATGTGTGATGTTATGCTCAGAATTGAAATATATGCTATTGAAACTTAACTTTATTTAAAATAAAGATAAGCAGCTTCAGGATTTTGTGTATTGTATTCAAAAAATGTTCCAAATAAGAAAGGCATTAAAAGGTAACAAATGTGTTTGTTTTGAATGAATCGCATGTATAACTTGATACACATAAACTAAAAGTGACTTTTGGCTAGACCAGCAACAGTTTTCCAAATATTTTTTTACTTTTTAAAAAAAGGCATTTCATGTTGAAGCATGTAAGTGATTTGTAGACTTACATTGTTTTAATATTTATTTTAGTCTTAACCCTTGTTTTTAAATTTTACATGGGATTATTTATTCCTTTAGTTCCAGAGTAACAGTGTCATATTTGACTATGTATTTTGAAGCGTGTGTTTATAAAATAGGAAATTTCATCTCTTTGTGTTCTACTTGGCTTTTCTTTTTCAACTCTGTGACTGTAAGTCTGTCAATAAATATTTAACCTCAAGAAGGTCAAGACTAATATAAAATTAGAAATCTTATTTACCAAATTAGACAACTGATTCCATTAAAATAAGAAGTGAGAAAAACAGTGTTGGGCACTGAGGTGTAAATTTGGCCCAGATGTATACCCATTGTGAAGAGTCTTCTAGCAAAAATATATTTGACTCTTCCCCTGCACATGTTGTAGAAGTATGAAGATTGGTAAACGTGCCCCCACTGTGTAGAACTTGGGGCGGGGGGTTCACTGGTGAAGTGAGCAGTGGCAGTGATAACTGCTCGGGCCCTCGGCAATAAGCACAGAAATGTGTTCTGATAGCACCAAGCTCCCCTGTTCTGGATGCATGTTTCTCTGCTTCAGGTACAGCTGGACCCAGGCAGCCTGAGTCACCCTTGCACCAGCCTGTTTTTTCTGTCTTGTGAATGTACTTGATAATTAAAAAACAAAAACATGTGGCTTTCTGGAACTTTAGCTCATAGTTTTGAGATGGTGTTGGTTCTCTGATTTGGGCTTTAACCAAATTACAAAGAATTGTCAACAAGTTGCAAAAAGATTCTAAATCAAGATGATAATAAAATAATATGTCAGAGGATTGCTGAGATCCCAACGTTCATACGAAAACTAAAGAATTATTTTTTATATTGCAATGTCTAAAGACAAACTAACAATTATGACAAACACCAGGAAAAGTTGTTTCTGCTCAAAGCCCATTTCTTTTCTTTTCTGTCCTGTTGACAAGACAAAACTTGGGTTATCCATGAATACATAACAAAAAGTCTTCACCACCCTTGCTAACGTGACAGAGTAGGGTGAGGGAGATAATAAAAGTGCCCTCCAAGTAATAAGTCCAGATTATAATTAAGCAGAGAAATCAGACATAGAAATCCATTTGAAGGGCTTCCCTGGTGGCTCAGTGGTAAAAAATCTACCTGCCAATGCTGGAGACATGGGTGTGATCCTTGATCTGGGAAGATTCCTACATGCCACAGAGCAACTAAGCCCATACACCACAACTGTTGAGCCTCCTCTCCAGAGCCTGGGAGCTACAACTCCTGAAGCCCACATGCTTTAGAGCCCGTGCTCGGCAACAAGAGAAGCCACCGCAATGAAAAGCCCTTACACTGCAACTAGAGAGTAGCCCCTGCCCACCACAACCCGAGAAAAGCCTACACAGCAATGAAAGCCCAGCACAACCAAAAATGAAAAACATTTATTAAAAAAGAACCCACTTGAAGATTTATAACACTACATATTTCAGTTGAGCTCAGTTCAATCGCTCAGTAGTGTTCGACTCTTTGCGACCCCATGAATCTCAGCACGCCAGGCCTCCCTGTCCATCACCAACTCCTGGAGTTCACCCAAACCCATGTCCGTCGAGTCGGTGACACCATCTAGCCATCTCATCCTCTGTCGTCCCCTTCTCCTGCCCCCAATCCCTCCCAGCATCAGAGTCTTTTCCAATGAGTCAACTCTATGCATGAGGTGGCCAAAGTACTGGAGTTTCAGCTTTAGCATCATTCCTTCCAAAGAACACCCAGGGCTGATCTCCTTTAGAATGGACTGGTTGGATCTCCTTGCAGTCCAAGTAACTCTCAAGAGTCTTATAAATTAGTTTTGTTTTATTTTTATTCTAAAATTACTAAATTTTATCCCATTTTATAGTCTCTTTTCTCCAAATAAGTAACAATTTGACACTATCTTTTCTAGATATAAATAATGTCATTCTTTAAATTTATTTCCCAGTTATTCATTCTACTATATGTTGAAGATTCAAGTTTCTTCAGTACCAAAATTATACAATGAATAGTATTTGTAAAGCTAGAATAAAAAGCAAGTTTTATAAAGATTTAAAACATAAAATACTTTATACATATGAATGCAAACTCATGTTTAAAATGCACCTTTTAAATATTAAATTAATGTTTTTAAATGACAAACACTTCATACTTTTGAAACATTGTGTAAGGTTTCTTTCCCCAAAAAATGAATACTTGACCTTAATTTTATTTCTGTTATAGAAATGTTTTATCAAAGAAAGATATTTTTCTCTTTAGGAAGTTCAGCAAGACTATCTGGGAAATAATTTAACATTTTGTAACTATATATGACATGTTATTTTAGTCATATATTTAAATGACAAATACTGTTCAGAGGGTTAGAAAGTTCTAGAAACTATAATAAAAAGTCATGACCTTACACATAATTTCAGTGATTTCCACCTGAGGTTCATATCCTTTAAGAAAATTGTGGGAACATTTTTCACCAGTCCAACTTTTTAAAGCTTGTATTTACTGATTTCTACCTCGTTGAACTTAACTAAAGAAGAGAGTTCCCAGATCTGCACTTCATGTACGTGACCTCATTCACTCTTCACTTTAAACCTAAGAGGAAGATAAAATCTTCCATGCTGCAGATAAGGAAACCAGGGCTTTGAAGGTTAAGTAGCTTGTCCAAGTGCATACGGTCAGTAAATGCTCACTGTCCATGGAAGTTTGCAGACTCCACTGGGAGGTCTTGAAGGGCCCCACCCACCTCAGGTGCTGGGTAAAGTGAGGCAGTCACACCTAGAGTCTGTCTGCGCCCACACAAGATTAAGGAAGCAACCTGATGCACCGAGAACCACACTCGGGGACTAGGAACATCTCCTGTGTCTTTCATGAAGCAGTGACCTACATAAAGTGAAACACCATCTTTGAGTAAAATTAAGAAAAAAAAAAAAAAAAGCCCTGATAATGTCTTTATCCCATAACTGTTTTGCAAGATCTGTACTCTGTACTATACTTCTTACTTTTTTCTAAGAAATCAGTTCTATGGAATCAAACTTATACATGTACAGTAATATATTATTCAAGAAAACGGAAAAGGCGCCATCCCAGTCACATAAGAGAAAATAAAAACATCAAGAGTCACATCAATCAAAAGGCTCTGCTGAGTGGCAAACTCAGTCTATGGATGGACCCAATTATCTGCAGGAGAATTGGATGTCAGCATCATTTAGGGTTAACAATGGACCTACTAGGCAAAAGTAGACAGCTACTCTCTTCAGAGACCCGGAAAGCGAACTTGGTAATGAGGTACTGCATTCATCATATCTTTCTGCTCTAGTTATTAAAATGAATAGGAAATACTTTTAAGTTAAGGCGGGAACTGGATAACATAAAAACATCTGTTTTGTAAACACAAAGAATGCTTTTTTCTAATGATCTTCTTCAAATCTACATCAGGCATATGTTGTGAGCCCCTTCTTTTCGAAAGTTGCTCTTCTGATACCTCAAGTTCATTCTGATTATGGATGGGTTATTTTGATGGTCTCAGAACAGAGAGGATAAAGCTGCCAAGAATACAATTTTACTCTCTACTCACAATCTAAAGGGGTTCAGAAGTAAGTACGTGTATAAGAACCATGCATATAACACATGTTTTCCCTCTATTACAAAATGGTCCAACTTTATATACTTCAATGTCTTTTCTATCTAAAAATACTAAACAGTTTGATTTTTACTCATGATAGTTCACTTTTTCTTAAATCATCACTTGGTTCCTTGTGAAGAATTGTGAAAGAATTCTGTAGAGGAAAATACAGGAATTTTTTTTTTAATGCAACAGTTATATAAGTACACCTACATTGCCAGTCTTTAAAGTTGCTTGAAATGAGATGACTTGAGAGGGGACAATCATAGTTAAGGAAAAAAGAAAGTCAAAAGGAGGAAAAAGTAAGCAGGTGAGGAAAATAGATTGTTGCCATGTTAAAAATGAACAACTGAAGCTTGTGAAAAAGTCTCAAAACCAAAGGAAGAAGGTTCCCTGGAGAAAAATGTGGTCACTTCAGTTGTTCAGTGTTTTCAACTGAGAATCAATAGTTTTTTTTTTTTTTTTTATTTGTTCCTGGGACCATTTTATAGAAACACTCCACACAACTTTTTACCCAGATACAGTTCTTCAGTTTCAAATAAATGGAAGGTGGCTAAGCACTGTGATGTTTTTAACCATCTCTGCCTGTTTTACAGAAGTTAATGTTCAGAAGTTTCTGCAGATGCTACTTTTAGCAACTAAATATTTCCATAGTGGTAAAGAAATGTCAGTGAAATCTATGTACTTTAAGAACATCAAATTCTTATTATACTTATCATGTGTGCAGGCAGAGTACATAATAAACTAGTCTATAGCAGCTGTAAATTTCTGAGGATTTATCTAACCACAAATACATTGAAATGGGGAAATGGGGCTATATTAAACTATGCAAGATGCTGCTGGAGCTTTGCCATTTCTGCAACATCCTGTAATTAATTTCTCATGACAGGTCTGGCAAACTGAAACATCCAATACACTTGCGACAGACTGTTAGACTATAGTTGCTGCAAATCCTACAGTTCCATGAAGTGAATGTAGTTTCTTCTTTCGAACATGAATGTAGACAGAGTGTCCTGTGGCCAAGGACAGACTTGTCACTTTTTATTTTTAAAATAAAGAAGATCTAGAATATAGAAAAGATCCTGAGCTGAGAGGTTGGCCTGTTCTCTGAGTTGTGTGCTCTTTTTCTGAAGACACAGCCCTGGGCAGGGGAATTATACAGTCAGGTCACCCTTGGCGTGCATGTCTGGAGTAGATATGACAGGATTCTTTCCTGGGAGATTTGAGATCAGTTCTGTCTCGAACTCATCCTCGCCTATAAACAAGACTCACAAGAACTCCTCCTCCATCTGTGTGTCATCCTCTTCTGATAGCCACACTCCTGCCATTTTGCAAAGTTAGATCACAAATACAGAAATTATCCCTGCTAGAACCTAGAGAAAGAAAAAAAAATGTAATTTTTTTTTCCAAAATAGATTTTCCTGTATAACAATAAATTCTTTGTTCATATTGGTGTGAAAGAATTTCCTCTCTCCTTGTGCATAATTTGATACCGGTGTTAAGTGATTGGTATTAAGGATGGACCCTTAGCAAACAAGGGTCCTTCTTTTGAGGGAGTGGAGATTTTGCACCTAAAAAAACGAAATCAACAGTGTATCAGTGTCCACAGTTCTGCCCATTTCCTTTGGAAGGTCAAAGTTTCTCAGACTACAAACAAGAGAACCCAAGGAAGTCTGGGAACCTTGAATCTGGAAGTTTTCATGAGAAGGGAAAAGTTCCAGGTGGTAATGAATAGGATGTGTCTTGCTTGGTGGAGAGGTGTTCTCACCTCTCAGGCAGGCAAGGGGCAGTGGTTCCAGCCCAGCTGCCAAAGGCTCCCTATAAACACGGTGGCATTTGTATCTTCTCCAATGATTGTCTTTCCCTTTATCCTTGCTACTGAAAATATATGCTATTCAGAGGACCTGAGAAGTCTTTTCCCTGGGCCAAGTTTTAGAGAAGAGCAACCGTAGAACCCCAAACTGAATAACCGGAAGGGGAAATGAACAAGAGACCATACAGGAATGCTTCCATATCCTTCCACTCTCCTTTCCATGAGAAAAGCTCCCTTCAGAGCTCTTCTCTGTAGAGCTCTGGAAATGGAAGAGAGAGATCAGAACATAAAAAGAAAGATCGTTCTTTCACATACTTGTCCAGGGTCACAGAATCCAGGGGTAGGAACCCACCTTTTCCTGTTTGCTTAAGAATTATTCCTATAAATTCAGTCCTGTGCTCTCTGATATCACAGGAAACTCTCAAATGAAATCCAGTCACCTCGGAAGTGACAGCAAAAGTTAGAAGCATGGTTGATATCTGAAAGTCCAGACAACTGAGCATAGCAAAGACCCCCCCTTACCCTCAGTTATTCATGTCATGACTGCATACGGACACCCTCAGTTCATACTGCAGTGAGACCATGCTACTGTCCCCCAAGGACCATAGCTTCCTCAAACCCTTGACTTGTTCTTGACTTGAAAAGCCTTTTTCCCAAAGCCTCTGCTGAATATATATATATATGTTTCCATTTAAGTTTCATCTCAATGTATACACTAAGATTCCTAATTACTAACAATGGTAATTACATCCTTGCAGTGTCCTCGATCTATTGTCTATAAAACACTTAGCACATGACATGGAAACTGATAATCTATTGATCAGTGTACTATTTGACTTTAATTAATACATAATATATCAACCAGTGTAGTATTTAGCATTTATTGTGGGCCTGAGATAATGCTTTTTAAAATTGAAGTAAAGTGAAGAGGAACTAAAAAGCCTCTTGATGAAAGTGAAAGAGGAGAGTGAAAAAGTTGGCTTAAAGCTCAACATTCAGAAAATGAAGATCATGGCATCTGGTCCCATTACTTCTTGGGAAATAGATGGGGAAACAGTGGAAACAGTGACTGACTTTATTTTTGGGGGCTCCAGAATCACTGCAGATAGTGATTGCAACCATGAAATTAAAAGATGCTTACTCCTTGGAAGTAAAGTTATGACCACCCTAGATAGCATATTGAAAAGCAGAGATAGTACTTTGCCAACAAAGGTCTCTCTAGTCAAGGCTATGATTTTACCAGTGGTCGTGTATGGATGTGAGAGTTGGACTGTGAAGAAAACTAAGTGGTGAAGAATTGATGCTTTTGAACTGTGGTGTTGGAGAAGACCCTTGAGAGTCCCTCGGACTGCAAGGAGATCCAACCAGTCCATCCTAAAGATCAGTCCTGGATGTTCATTGGAAGGACTGATGCTGAAGCTGAAGTTCCAGTACTTTGGCCACCTCATGCGAAAAGTCAACTCATTTGAAGAGACCCTGATGCTAGGAGGGATTGGGGGCCGGAGGAGAAGGGAACGACAGAGGATGAGATGGCTGGATGGCATCACCGACTTGATGGACATGAGTTTGAGTGAACTCCAGAGTTGGTGATGGACAGGGAGGCCTGGCGTGCTGCGGTTCATGGGGTCGCAAAGAGTCAGACACAACTGAGCGATTGAACTGAACTAAACTGACTGAGAGTGGTTTTATGTATATATTTAACTATATAGAGAGAGTTGTTTTGTACATATATATGAATGTATTCTTATTAATCTGTGCTCAATATCACAGGATATTCTCAAGTAGAATTTAATCTTTTTAAAGATCTTAAATGCCCAATAAGACTCAGCAATTTAGGAAGAAATCTAAGAAGGTACCCCAGGTGGTAGAGTCTGCCTGCAATGTGGGGGACCCAGGTTTAATCCTTGGGTCGGGAAGATTCCTGGAGAAGGAAGTGGCAACCCTCTCCAGTATTCTTGTCTGGAAAATCCCATGGACAGAGGAGACTGGCAGGCTACCTCCATGGGGTCACAAGAGAAACTAAGTCTTCACTAGTCATTCTTCCACAGTCACAGCTGTCTTTATCTTTTTTTTTTTTTTTTTTTTTTTCTCTTTCTTGCTGAGTGTGCGCTCAGTCACTAGTCGTGTCCAGCTTTTTGCAACCCACCAGGCTCTTCGGTCCATGAGATTTTTCAGGCAAGAATACTGGAGTGGGTTGCCATTTCCTCCTCCAGGGGATCTTCCTGACCCAGGGATCCAACATGTGTCTCCTGTACTGCAAATTCTCTACCACTGAGCCTTTGGGGAAGCCCTCTCTTTCTCATATTCTTCCTTTTTCTTCTTCTTTTTTTTTTTTCTGGCTCCCTTTGTCCATCTTCCCTGCCTGACATCAGCAGTGGCATTCACTGAATTCAACATTAAACCATTAGAACCATAACGGGTCACCATCTCAAGTCTGCTGCTGAAGCTGAGAATCCAAGATGGAGGATCCCTCCTGGTGGTAGGTTTGCCTACCTCTTCTCAAGCCCCAGTGCACTTTGAGCAACACTTTATTTACATGAAAACACAGTCTTTAAATGTGAATGTAGTCTTCCTTTCATGTCTTTAGCTTTTTTTATTGAGGCAAATTATCCAGAAGATTAAATCTGATTTGCATAATATTTTGCATTCCCATTCACCTGAGGGAGGAAAAAATCCTCCAAAAGCCTTCTAAAATCGGCCTATCTGAATCCCATTGCCTGTGAATCTGATATCTTTGCCACTCTGTTCTTATAATTTTGATAGCTTCCTGTAGAAAAATTTCCTAGATTCATAAAGTCCATGGCATCACTATGCCTGAGTCTAAGCATCAATTTTAAGAATTCACTGCTTCATGTTATGTATGTCTACGCCAGGAAGTGAATCTAGGCATTTTCACTCCCTGTATTTTTATCATCTAAAACATATCTAAAAGTTTCAAACAACTCTTTGTTCAACAAGTAAGACCAATATCCAGCCCAGCCGTGTTTACATTAGAAAGTTCCAGGAGCCCCCCAGTGCCCCAAGGCAGAGGTGTAGGAATTACACACAGACCTGGCTGCCTGGGGTAGACGGATGGGCTCGACATTTCTTGGCTTGGGTTCAGTGAATTCAGGTCTGCTGATGGTCATGACAGTTTGCATTCAGATTTCTAAATGATTGATGTTAGAGATGTTATTGAACAGCCTTACCTTTTACTCCTGATGTGCTTTCAAGTTTGGGTCTTCCATTTCTTCTTAGGATTAATGGAGCTACTCCTGAATATAAACAGTGATCTGGTCAGCTTCTTGAGAATACAAGCCATTGTGGGTAACCCCGCTGTGACACTCATGCTAACTGCACAGCCAGGGAAATGTGATTTTGACATTTATCCTCTTAAATAAGTCATTCTTCAGCACTGTCAGATCATTCCACTCAAAACTTATTTAACCTTTTAAGTAGGCTGTAACCATTAAATGTACCCACACAAAAAATGGTCATTATTCCAATTCACTTTGTCCTGTGTAGAGTCATAATTTAACAAGGAAAGGAAAAGTATTTATTACTAGAATTATTCATGAATAGACTAATTTTAATAGTAGCCACCTTTTGCTGAGCACAGGCTAGCTACTAGGCTCCTTGTCAGGGACTTTATATGCATAATTATCTTATTTAATTTTTAAAATAAGCTTACAAATTAGATATCATTATTATTACTCCCATTAAAAAAAAAAAAAAAAAAGACTCTGTACTTCCAATGCAAGGGTGTGTGGATTCAATTCCTTGTCAGAAAACTAAGATCTCACATGCCATGCAGCATAGCCAAAAAAAATTTTTTTTAATAAAAACAAAAACTCAAGTTCAGAAAAGTAACACTCTGTGTCAGAGATCACACAGCTTATAAATTGGGATGTCAGGATTTAGATCTCTGGTTTGTCTGAATCCAAACTTTCCCTCTTAATTATTATACTGCTGCCCTTGAGTTTGCCAAACTACTGATTGTATTTTATTTTAAAATGAAATGGCTTCTTTTTAGAATGCTTTTCCCCCTCACCGTTGACAAAAAGTGACATTCTGTTATTTAAAAAATGAAAAAGTTAAGCAGTGTAATATTTTCCAAATTTCTATTGCCTTTTGCAGAAAAATCTTTAAAAAAATAGGTTGATAAAAAATTAATCTAATGCACCCTAGTGTTCAGAGCAGCAGTACTTACTATAGCTAAGACATGGAAGCAACCTAAATGTCCATTGACAGATGTAGGATAAAGAAGATGTGGTACATATATACAATGGAATACTACTCAACCGCAGAAAGGAATGAAATAATGCCATTTGCAGCAAGACAGAGGGACCTGAGATTATACTAAGTGAAGTAAATCAGACAGAGAAAGACAAATATCATATGCCATCACTTACATGTGGAATGTAAAAAAATGATACAAATAACTTTATTTGCAGAACAGAAGCAGACTTACAGATATAGAAAACAAACTTAGGGTTACCAAAGGGGAAAGATGGGAAGGGAGGGATAAATTAGGAATTTGGGATTATAGCCCTACTATATGGGCGAGAGTCCATGGTGTTGCAGAGTTGGACACAACTTAGTGACTAAACAACAACATATATAAAATGGATGACCAACAGGACCTACTGTATAGCACAAGGACCCCTACTCAATATTCTGAAATAATCTACATGGGGGAAAGAATTCAAAAAAGAGTGGAGACATATATATATATATATATATATATATATATATATATACACACACACACACATATATATGTATATATAACTGAATCATGTTGCTGAAACTAACACAACATTGTAAGTCAGCTATACTCTGATATAAACATCATTTTAAATAAAATTTAAAAAAAAAACTCAAGTTGCACGTTGCCTTGGAAATATTCACATCAACCTGTAGCATTTAAGAAAAAGATTTTCTTTCCAATGTTTGTGTTCGTGGCAGCATCGTTTACTATAGCTAAGACATGGAAGCAGCAGAGATGTTCAGTTCAGTTCAGTTCAGTCGCTCAGTCTTGTCCGACTCTTTGCCACCCCATGAATCGCGGCATGCCAGGCCTCCCTGTCCATCACCAACTCCCAGAGTTCACTCAGACTCACGCCCATCCAGTCAGTGATGCCATCCAGCCATCTCATCCTCTGTCGTGCCCTTCTCCTCCTGCCCCCAATCCCTCCCACCATCAGAGTCTTTTCCAATGAGTCAACTCTTCGCATGAGGTGGACAAAGTACTGGAGTTTCAGCTTTAGCATCATTCCTTCCAAAGAAATCCCAGGGCCGATCTCCTTCAGAATGGACTGGTTGGCTCTCCTTGCAGTCCAAGGGACTCTCAAGAGTCTTCTCCAACACCACAGTTCAAAAGCATCAATTCTTCGTCGCTCAGCCTTCTTCACAGTCCAACTCTCACATCCATACATGACTACAGGAAAAACCATAGCTTTAACTAGATGGACCTTAGTCAGCAAAGTAATATCTCTGCTTTTGAATATGCTATTTAGCTTGGTCATAACTTTTCTTCCAAGGAGTAAGCGTCTTTTGATTTTGTGGCTGCAGTCACCATCTGCAGTGATTTTGGAGCCCAGAAAAATAAAGTCTGACACTATTTCCACTGTTCCCTCGTCCAAAAGGAAGGAATGAATAGGAAAAGACCATCACCAATGCATTCCACGTTTTTGTCTTTTGGTGTTGCTTTTAGGGTGAAGAAGAGATTTGTGTAAGGTCTTCTCTCCTGTATTTCCACTTTAGTCTCCCTTCACCATTCTAAAGGGAAACAGCTGGCCCTTTATGTCATCATGGCCCATGTACATCATCATGGCAGCCATCTCATAAGTGATAACTTGCCATCTGACTATAGGATGACAGTATCTTTTCATCATTTATTCCCAGTGTTTACTTTAGTACTTGGTGTATAATAGGCACATTCAATACTCAACAAGGTGGATCACAGGACCAAAGGCTTATGTTCTGTATATCATTAAGTTGGGGGTGAAATGTAGGTAGGTATATTAACAGATCATGGAAAATACAGATCAAGTATCACACCTACCCAAATTTCTGTGTATTTTTCTATTTCCTCTAATAAATCTATTTCATTTCCCCTCTTTTTCCCCTCTCACTCCCTCGCCTCTACATGTATCCTGTCTTTTAAACTCTTCAGGTTCTTTATTTAAGTTAAAATTGTTTGCAGTGCCCCACACCTTCTGGCTTCCAGCTGGTACTTGTATTCAGGTGCAAACAAAAGCAAGACAAACACAGGTTGCATCTGTACCTTGAAACAGCCTCAATTCCAGGTGGTTGAAAGGACTCCCTGGGGCACCTGAAACTCAGGTGGGGCCATAGCAGTGTTTCAAGTCCAGCCTGTCTGTAATTCCCCTTTCCTCTTGTCTGCCAGGCAGGCAAGAACTGGGTGTGCAGGACTGGTGGCTCGAGTTCTATCAGGTGTTGGTCTCTGGCGTGTGCAATGGTGAGAGACAGGCTGATGCTACAAACTGTCTTCAGCCTGCACTTTACTGAGGTCGCGGCCCCAGGACCTCATGTGTCCACATCCATTTCTCAAAGAGCATTTTCCTCCTGGACTGAAGGGGAAAATCCAACTTCCTATGGTTTTTCTCCTGAAGTAGTGTGCAGCAGGGGCTTCCCTGGTGGCTCAGTGAAGAACCCACCTGCAATGCAGGAGATCTCGGGTTCAATCCCTGGATCAGGAAGATGCCCTGGAGAAGGGAATGGCAACCCGCTCCAGTATTTTTGCCTGCAGAATTCCATGGACAGAGGAGCCTGGCAGTACACCTACTGCTAGAGAGGCTGCTCTCTGGGAACCAGTGTGTTCAGTCATTCCAGGCCCAGCTGGGTGCTCGGTGGGCCCCATCTCCCTGTCACTCCTCTCCTTCTCCTTGCAGTGCCTGTGGATTCTTGAGACATGTCTACATGGCCATTACAAGTTTTTCTTGTCGCTGATTTATAGTATCAGCATGAATAATCATCTGGCCTTCATCCTAGCAAGAATAAAAAGATATGGGGTGGTTGTCAAAAAGGTAACGTGTGTGAGTGTTTCGGGATTAGCTAATTATTTTCCGACTGGAGAACCAGATGGACTGCAACAACGCTATTTGTAACCCCATGGCCTAACCACATTCCTAAGTGGACAAGTGGATGGGAATCAGAAAGAAGAGTCAAGTGAAGTGGGCTTGAAACATAAAGACCTCTTTTTGTGTTTGGCTTTAGTTCCTTTCTGCCAAGAAATGAAGAAAGCTTCAGAACACCTTACACAACATTTCCCGTTTTCTTCATTCTACCAAAATGCTTTTATTTAGAGTTCAGTTTTTAAAATTGGCAAATCGAGTAAGAAAGAAGTCTATTTCCTTATGGCACAGCTTAACAAGAGACCCAGGATGGCAACCTCTGCAGAATCTTCATTCTCAGGACTATGGGGAAAAAAATTTACAAGATTTATGCAAAACTTCAAAGCAAGCCCCTCCCTGCACACACCTCCCCCTTACGTGGGTGTTTCCTTCACCCACTGCCACCAGTGTTGCTTTTTATGTGAGCATAATTGTGCTTTTGTCTTGGAGTTGGCTCACCTCAATACACTCTAGTCTGAGATCCCCTGGCCTGAAGCCCAGGGTGGGGCTTTGCCCTCAGTACTGTAAATAATGGTAATTACCTTTACAAACTTAAAAAAAAAAGGTGGGTTTTTTTTTTCCCAAGGCCAAGAATATTCCAAAGTCTAGGGCATTCTGTACAACCCCTTGTGTGTAAATCTGTTAGAATCTGTGTGGTGATTAGGAAAAGTTTCTCCCTCATGGAATGAATGTCTAGAGAGAAAAGACTCACCGGTGCTCAGCTGCCCCGTGGATCACTCTGGGCCCATGTGTTCTCTGCTTCCACATTGTAATGGTGACATAAGTCCAAATGAAGGGAGTAAATATTGAAGGAGAAGTTAGTGTTGATTCTCACGGCTGACGTAGACGTTTTTGTGAACCAGGTGAACAGAAACGTGTTCCATATGCCCGCTATAAACTCAGATGGAGAGGAGTAAGGCCACCTGATTCTAGACTGTAATATTTCCAAGGCATCACTTCCTACAGTGTCCCTGTCTGCTCGACAGCACCTATTGTTCTGATGAAGTTGATATGCATCCAAGCTTTTGCCTCATTAGATTATCACCATGGCACTGAGGCTATAATTTCTGCATAATCTTGGGATTTTATTTCATGCACAATCACTAACTAGCAGCTGTTATCCACATCTAAGATCAAAATAATTAATGAAAATTCAAAAACTTTAAACTCGCTAGTTTTTGGCCACACAGATATATCCAGACTTATACAAAATGTTTGATTTATGACTGAGATAGATTGGTTTCCAGGTCACAGGGTTTCTTTGATTATTTTACTTCCAGATTAACTGGTTTGAGTGTGAAGACCTGAACATCTGGACAGATGCCCTCAATTTAGCATGCTTTCTTTTCAAAGGCATATCAAGACCAAAGACAGAGTGGGAAGCTTTTTGGGCATGTGTAATAGTTGGAAATTTACAAAGACTCTCAAAGGAAGTGTCAGAATTGTCTGCATGTCATTTTTTCCATTCAGAAGTCAAACCATTTCTCCATGGCTATGAGAGTTATTGAGGTCATGCTCTGTGCTCATGTTATGGTGTATTTTGGGCATTTAAATGATCAAGAATATTCATCAGTGAGGTTTCTTGTGCTAAGAGAAGGTGATTTATAATGTACTTATCAGAAAATGAAGCTATCTGATCTGTAATAGCATCACTTCTTTAACAATTGTTTACCCTTGGCTCAGGACCCAGCTGAAGATCCAGAAGTGTCCACTTGTGGGCTCTGGAGCCTTGTCCCAAGGGCTAACTTGTAATCAGCAGTAACAAACTTCCCTTCTCACTAGACGGGCTTGATGTTTAGGAGGTAATTCCTGTTTTGCACTTGGCCTCTTTCCACATGTTCAGAACATCTTGTGGAGGTTCTGAAAGCTATTTGTGCAGCCTTCCCAATGTTTGCTCCTTTGTTTGTTAAAGATTGCCCTCATCCCCACACTACCACTCAATCCATCCACCATGCAAGTTCCAGAGACTGCTGGAGAGAACATCATGCAGATGGCTGTCTGTCTGGACTCTACACAAATTCAACCCCTCTAGGGGGACTCCCCAAGTGACTAATGTCCTTGTGCACAAGTATGAAAAATGACTCCATGTGAGGTACACTGGTAGTTGTTGTGGGGGAAACAGACACACCAGCACAGAGCCGATGAGGCCAGGCAGCCCCGTTCACCGTCTTTGGAAATTTTAAAGCTGGGCTGCGTGACAGTGTCTCTTCTCTCTGCTGCATAGCCTCTAAAATAACTTGTTTGATGGTGATGGGAAAAACCTGAGGGCAAACAGGAATTGGTTTTCTAGGTCAGGTACTCTAAGACTTACTGAACACCTAGAGAATTCAACACACAATGTCACCTTCATTCTAGAGGAGCATCCATCAGGCACCATCTCTGAGGGTCTATCAATACGAAAGGAGTATCTCTCAGCCTTGGCATCAAAGCTGGAAAATACCTAAGGATAATTTTTCAAAACTTCTGTCTGAAAGTGTTCTGTTCTTTGTTTCTTAAGATTGGTTCGAAGTACTATCGCCATCCATTTGTGTTGCCTTTCTTTACAACAGACAGAGGGGTAGGAATTGTTTTCTAAACCATGAGACTTGATTCTGGTTCACTTAGGAGAAAAAGGGTTAAGTCCTTTGGGTAAAACATTGTCAATCACTAGTGACTGCCACCAAGATGAAAAACAAGCTGCACCTGTACATGGGCAATTTAAGAGATTCTGGTCAGCTATTTTTCTCTGCTGCTTTGTTCTGCCAGCTGCCTCTGCTTTGGATGCAGGTGGAAGCATGGACTTTGCTATCTATAAAAAAATTTAATGGTGAAGACCAACTTCCGCTTCACCTCCCCAGGGATCAAAGTTTTGGGGCTCTATTTTTTTTTTTCCTTTCCCTGAAAGACTAGTAGAGCAAAGCTCAGATCAGACAATGGATATGTTGTTGAGAAGCCCACTCTCCCCTGAGAAGCAGCAGATCTTTGGTGGGTTATTTTTTTTCCTGCCCAGTTTGAAGAAAATAATAGAAGCAGGAGATGCATGCCTCCACAGGGTGAGGTCAAGCATCTGCTGAGAAGAGGGCTGGGGAGTGACAGCTGGGGGAACCTCGTTACACCGGCCACCATCGTGAGCCTGATGGGGAGCAGTCAGATGTGACGTGGACGTGACAGGCTCGGTGCCTGCAGTGGGAGAGATGTGCTTCCGGGCAGCCTCATCTCTATGGAATTGGGTTGTTACAAACCTCATATGGGTCAGATTACTTTCTGTTCCACAATCAGTGACCAGAAAAATGTGTAGGTAGAGAAGAAGCTTAAAAATCGAATGCTCTGGACTAACCCATGCCAGAAGCTTTAAGTGACACGCCTCACCAATGACGTTCTCAAAGTTCTCTCATTAATTCTACAAACATTTATTGCTACCATGTGTCAGGTGCTAAATTCGTTACTGGACACACAGTGGTTGTTATGAGCTGAACTACGTCTACTCAAAATTCATACATTGCAGTCCTAACCTCACTCCCACCCCGGCACTGTATTTAGAAGGAGAGCTTATAAAGAGGTACCTTCAAAGTGCCTGCATACCTAGTCATGTCCAACCCTTTGTAACACTTTGGACTGTAGCCCATCATGCTCCTCTGTCCATGGGGTTTTTCAGGCAAGAATATTGGAGTAGGTTGCCATTTCCTCCTCCAGGGGATCTTCCCAACCCAGGGATCGAACCTTTGTCTCCTGCCTCTCCTGCATTGCAGGCGGATTCTTTACCAACTGAACCATCTGGGAGAGATAATTAGGTTAAAATGAGGCCATTAGGGTGTGTGCTAATCCAATCTGACTGATGTCTTCATTAGAAGAAGAAATTTGGACATGCAAGGAGACACTAGGGGCTCACACACAGGAAAGGCCAGATGAGGACACAGAAAGAAGGCGGGTGGCCATCTGCTCACCAAGCAGGAAGACCTCAGTAGAAACTCAACCCACCACCATCTTGACCTTGGACTTCCAGTCTCCCTGAACTCTGGGAAAACAAATTTCTGTTGCGTAAGCCACTCAGTCTGTGGTGCCTTGTCACAGTAGCCTGAGTAGATGATGACGGCCGTGAGTAAAGCCAGGTCCACTGGTCTGTCAATCAGTTGAAGAGCTCCCCATCTCATGCTTATTGAGCAAAGTGACTAGGGGTGCTTTTGGACACTGCCTAGCGAGCTAAACTTGGTAAATGTACCAGGACCAGGAATTCCAGCTAAGCTTTGGACATACTTTGTTATGGCACCTATGGTCATTACGCTTTGTATTTGAATTAAGGGCAAACAGAATTATCATTGGCTTCTAACATACGAAAGCAACAAATCCTGCCCTGATCATGTGGTGGGGCAGGGAGAAAACCGAACAGACCCGACCTAAAAGGTTAAGTGGAAAAGAAGCATGTGGCTAGATGAGCATCACATGCAAACCCATCACGAATTGTGTGGGCTTTGACTTTACCAGTAGAAGGAAAGGAAATCTGTGTATTTTTATAATCACTACACAGGTGCTTATTTTAGATTGTTTTCTTGAAAGCTGTTAGTTATTCTTTTTTTTTTTTTTTTTTTACCTCACTGCCCTATACTTGTTGCCTCAAAGGAAGCATAACATGAGATAAAAATACAGAAGCTGCTCTCTGGAGTTCAACAGGTTAAAACAGAGCTGAAAATAGCTTCTAGGCATGTCATATGGTTGGCTGACTATTTAATCCTCTGATAAGTATGAGGCATGGAAGCCTTCTTTTATCTGCATATCTACCAACTGTCCATGAAACTTTACTGTCCTCGGGATTTTTGAGGACATGGTCATGGGGAAATTGAGTTTACTAAGCCGGTGAAAATTACAAAGTTCTCCTCTGCTAATGGACAAAACCTGTGGCAGAATGTGTACTTTCTGTTTTGTCAATGAGACACACCTTGTATGTTCAGATATTGTGATTCTGTTCAGACAAAAAAGAAGCCCTGCATGTGTAGAACTGGAATTAGGTAGAGTCTCAGATTCCAATTCTATACACACAGAGGTCCATGACTTTTCGGGCAGAATCACAATACTGGGGCTTCCCAGGTGGCTCAGTGGTGTAGAATCTACCTGCAGAGCAGGAGATGCAGGAGACATTGGTTTGATTCCTGGGTTGGGAAGATCCCCTGGAGGAGGAAATGGCAACGCACCCTAGTATTCTTGCCTGGAAAACCCCATAGACAGAGGAGCCTGGTGGGCTACATACAGTCCATAGGCTCTCAAAGAGTCGGACACAATTAAGCAATAGAGCACTTGCAGCAGAGGGTCTGAGATAAAGGATGAACTCACTGGGACAGTTATAAAAATACCACTCAACCCTGAAGGTGGTGTGGAGACCGCAGGTTGGAACCCAAAATAAGGATCTGATGGAAAAACCTTAGGCAGGTGACAGAGTTAAAATCTCTTTCTTGGTCTTAAGTAGGGTTGCCAGACAAAATAGGACCTGCCAGTCAAATTTGAATTTCCTATGAACCACAAAAATAATTTTTATTGTAAGTATTGTAAGGATGTCTGATGCAATATTTGAAACAAACTAAAAAATTCTGTTATTTCTCTGAAACTCAAATTTAACTGGGCATATATTTTTTACTTGCTAGATCCAGCAATGCTGTTTTAATGGCATGTACTAGTGGGGAAAGGAAGTAAGATTTTGTCATCTCTGTTTGGGGAGCTGGGCCTAGACCTGGGTCATGTCATCTGTGAAACTTTCTGGATTGGAACTGAGTAGCATTTCTGCATCATACATGGCACCAGAACCAGCAAGGATGGGAAGATAAGAAAACTATGCAACATAACCCTAACAGCTTGTTCTATTGAATTCTCTTTATATTCCCTCAGCATGGAGAAGGCAATGGCACCCCACTCCTGTACTCTTGCCTGGAAAATCCCATGGACGGAGGAGCTTGGTAGGCTGCAGTCCATGGGGTCTCTAAGAGTCGGGCACGACTGAGCGACTTCACTTTCAGTTCTCACTTTCACGCATTGGAAAAGGAAATGGCAACCCACTCCAGTGTTCTTGCCTGGAGAATCCCAGGGATGGGGGAGTCTGGTGGGCTGCCGTCTATGGAGTGGCACAGAGTCTGACACAACTGAAGCGACTCAGCTGCAGCAGCATGCAATGCATCTTCAAGAATCCTCAGGCCTGCAAATTCCCAGCTCTGTCAAAGTTACAAACTTAAGGAAAGAACTTGGGACCATACTTGGCAGGAGCATTAAAAGCAAGTTCCCCTGGGGACAGCAAGTGCTGAAATCAAATAGACAAAATTGCAGTCAATTGGCCAGTCTCTGGGACTTGTTTCATGGAGGGAGGCAAGTATTGCTCCCAAGTGTGAAAAAATCTGGCAGAATGCTAAGGCTCCCTGGTTCTGCAGTAGCCACTCCCTCCCCTTCAGCTGAGGGATTCCTTGTGGGCCAAGCACTGTGCTAGGGCTGGGAATATAACTACCCCCAGGCATCCCCCTCACTCCAGGGAGCCTCTGGTCTTAAAGGGAAGATACTCACGCTGCTGTTCATAAACTCAGCCCTGGGCCCGGCTGGCCATCCAGCTCTCATCTCCATTACACAAGCTCATTTGGTTACAGTCTACTCCTCTTCAGCATGAGGAATCAAGGAGTCCATCACAGACGCTTGCACTGTGCTTGGGGTCCCTGTAATAACTCATCACAAGGGTCTGGAGCTCTTTACTTTCATTTTTGCTTGCAGCCAAACACAACAGCTCAGCTTGCCCCTCACCCTAAGCCTGTCTGTCTGGTCTACATTTAATGGGTTCCAGTTGTGTTCAAGTTGATAATCACATCTGGGGTAGACCTCACTCCCTACTCCATCACATTGCCCTGTTTCATGGTCCTCACTGCATCTATCACTCTCTGGAATTGTTTTCTTGGTTCATTTGTGTACTTTTTAGCACCTCTTCCTAAACTAGAATGAACACATTTTGAAAGAAGCAAACTTATCTCTCATTCACCAATGTACCTCCAAAACTCAGAATAGTATCTGACACTGGTGGACACAAAACTCTGTTGAAGGGGTGAGAAACTGAAAGAATGAGTGAGCAAACAACCAAATTACCTGTTTCAGGTCACCTGTGTCGTGCGTGGAGAGGGTCTCATGCACTGAGACAAGGCTGCATGTAGAATATATTAAACTGTGTCTTCTAAGGATAAGCATGTGCTCTGTTTTCTTATGCGGTTATCTGGGCCTGTATCTGTCTTCCTTATCATGGTCAGGGCCATCAGCTTGTCACCCATTCTGGGAAACTAGAATCAGTACAATCTCCTCCTCTCTTTTCTGAAAGGCAATGCCAAAGAATGCTCAAACTACTGCACAATTGCACTCATCTCACATGCTAGTAAAGTAATGCTCAAAATTCTCCAAGCCAGGCTTCAGCAATACGTGAACCGTGAACTCCCTGATGTTCAAGCTGGCTTTAGAAAAGGCAGAGGAACCAGAGATCAAATTGTCAGTATCCGCTGGATCATGGAAAAAGCAAGAGAGTTCCAGAAAAACATATATTTCTGCTTTATTGACTATGACAAAGCATTTGACTGTGTGGATCACAATAAAATGTGGAAAATTCTGAAAGAGCTGTGAATACCAGGCCACCTGACCTGCCTCTTGAGAAATCTGTATGCAGGTCACAAAGCAACAGTTAGAACTGGACATGGAACAACAGACTGGTTCCAAATAGGAAAAGGAGTATATCAAGGCTGTACATTGTCATCCTGCTTATTTAACTTCTATGCAGAGTACATCATGAGAAATGCTGGNGTCAGGCAGCAACAGTTACAACTGGACATGGAACAACAGACTGGTTCCAAATAGGAAAAGGAGTATATCAAGGCTGTACATTGTCATCCTGCTTATTTAACTTCTATGCAGAGTACATCATGAGAAATGCTGGACTGGAAGAAACACAGCTGGAATCAAGATTGCTGGAAGAAATATCAATAACCTCAGATATGCAGATGACACCACCCTTATGGCAGAAAATGAAGAGGTGCTAAAAAGCCTCTTGATGAAAGTGAAAGTGGAGAGTGAAAAAGTTGGCTTAAAGCTCAACGTTCAGAAAATGAAGATCATGGCATCTGGTCCCATCACTTCATGGGAAATAGACGGGGAAACAGTGGAAACAGTGTCAGACTTTATTTTTCTGGGCTCCAAAATCACTGCAGATGGTGACTGTAGCCATGAAATTAAAAGACGCTTACTCCTTGGAAGAAAAGTTATGACCAACTTAGATAGTATATTCAAAAGCAGAGACATTACTTTGCCAACAAAGGTCCATCTAGTCAAGGCTATGGTTTTTCCAGTAGTCATGTATGGATGTGAGAGTTGGACTGTGAAGAAGGCTGAGCGCCGAAGAATCGATGCTTTTGAACTGTGGTGTTGGAGAAGACTCTTGAGAGTCCCTTGGACTGCAAGGAGACACAACCAGTCCATTCTGAAGGAGATCAACCCTGGGATTTCTTTGGAAGCAATGATGCTAAAGCTGAAACTCCAGTACTTTGGCCACCTCATGTGAAGAGCTGACTCATTGGAAAAGACTCTGATGCTGGGAGGGATTGGGGGCAGGAGGAGAAGGGGACGACCGAGGATGAGATGGCTGGATGGCATCACTGACTCGATGGGCGTGAGTCTGAGTGAACTCCGGGAGTTGGTGATGGACAGGGAGGCCTGGCGTGCTGCAAATCATGGGGTCACAAAGAGTCGGACACGAATGAGCGACTGAACTGAACTGAACTGACAGTGAAACTACAGTCGAGCACAACTAAAACGTCAGTAGTGGTAGAGTTAGTGAACCTGCTCTCTGCCTCCCCTCCCACCTCCTCCAAGTGTACTAGCCATGGTTCTCCAGAGAAACAGAACTAAGAGGATCACTAGGAGTGTTGTTCCTATATGTAAGTCTGTTTTTTTCTCTTTTTATTTTTTGTATTTTTAAAATTAATTCATTTATTTTAATTGGAGGCTAATTACTTTACAGTAAAGACAAGCTACAGAGGACCAACCCCACATCCAAGGAGTGGTGGCTGTGCGGGCGCAGGAGGGCCAAGAGTAGCTACTCCACGTTCAAGGTCAGGAGGGGTGGCCCTGAGGAGATACCCCTCGTCCAAGGTAAGGAGCACTGGCTGCGCTTTGCTGTCGCAGCTGTGAAGAGATATCCCATGTCCAAGGTAAGAGAAATCCAAATAAGACAGTAGATGTTGCGAGAGGGCATCAGAGGGCAGACACACTGAAACCATACTCACAGAAAACTAGTCAATCTAATCACACTAGGACTACAGCCTTGTCTAACTCAATGAAACCAAGCCATGCCTGCAGGGCAACCCAAGACGGGCGGGTCATGGTGGAGAGGTCTGCCAGAATGTGGTCCACTGGAGAAGGGAATGGTGACCCACTTCAGTATTCTTGCCTTGAGAACCCCATGAACAGTATGAAAAGGCAAAATGATAGGATACTGAAAGAGGAACTCCCCAGGTCAGTGGTGCCCAATATGCTACTGGAGATCAGTGGAGAAATAACTCCAGAAATAAAGAAGGGATGGAGCCAAAGCAAAAACAATACCCAGTTGTGGATGTGACTAGTGATAGAAGCAAGGTCTAATACTATAAAGAACAATACTGCATAGGAACCTCAAATGTTAGGTGAATGAATCAAGGCAAATTGGAAGTGGTCAGACAGGAGATGGCAAGAGTGAATGTCGACATTCTAGGAATCAGCGAACTAAAAATGGACTGGAATGGGTGAATTTAACTCAGATGACCATTATATCTACTACTGTGGGCAGGAATCCCTTAGAAGAAATGGAGTAGCCATCATGGTCAACAAAAGTCCAAAATGCACTACTTGGATGCAGTCTCAAAAATGACAGAATGATCATGTTTGTTTCCAAGGCAAACCATTCAATATCACAGTAATCCACATCTATGCCCCAACCAGTAACGTTGAAGAAACTGAAGTTGAATGGTTCTATGAAGACCTACAAGATCTTTTAGAACTAATACCCAGTAAAGATCTCCTTTTCATTATAGGGGATTGGAATGAAAAAGTAGGAAGTCAAGAAACACCTGGGGTAACAGGCAAATCTGGCCTTGGAATATGGAATGAAGCAGGGCAAAGGCTAATAGAGTTTTGCCAAGAGAAGCACTGGTCATAGCAAACACCCTCTTCCAACAACACAAGAGAAGACTCTACACATAGACATCACCAGATGGGCAACACCGAAATCAGATTGATTATATTCTTTGTAGCCAAAGATGGAGAACCTCTCTACAGTCAGCAAAAACAAGGCCGGGAGGTGCCTATGGCTCAGATCATGAACTCCTTATTGCCAAATTCAGAGTGAAATTGAAAAAAGTAGGGAAAACCACTAGACCATTCCAGTATGACCTAAATCAAATCCCTTTTTATTATACAGTGGAAGTGAGAAATAGATTTAAGTGACTAGATCTGATAGAGTGCCTGATGAACTATGAACAGAGGTTTGTGACATTGTATAGGAGGCAGGGATCAAGACCTTCCTCAAGAAAAAGAAACACAAAACGGTAAAATGTTTGTCTGAAGAGGCCTTACAAATAGCAGTGAAAAGAAGAGAAGCGAAAGGCAAAGGAGAAAAGGAAGGCTATACCCATTTGAATGCAGAGTTCCAAAGAATAGCAAGGAGAGATAACAAAGCCTTCCTCAGTGATCAGTGCAAAGAAATAGAGGAAAACAATAGAATGGGAAAAACTAGAGAGCTCTTCAAGAAAATTCGAAATACCAAGGGAACTTTTTGGCAAAGATGGGCACGATAAAGGACACAAATGGTATGGACCTAACAAAAGCAGAAGAATACACAAAAGAACTATACAGAAAAGATCTTAATGACCCAGATAATCATGATGGTGTGATCACTCACCTAGAGCCAGACATCCTGGAATGCAAAGTCAACTGGGCCTTAGGAAGCATCACTATGAACAAAGTTACTGGAGGGGATGGAATTCCAGTTGAGCTATTTCAAATCCTAAAAGATGATGCTGTGAAAGTGCTGTACTCAATATGCCAGCAAATTTGGAAAACTCAAAAGTGGCCACAGGACTGTAAAAGTTTTCATTCCAATCCCAAAGAAAGGCAACGCCAAAGAATGCTCAAACTACTGCACAATTGAACTCATCTTGCATGCTAGAAAAGGAATGCTCAAAATTCTCCAAGCCTGGCTTCAACAGTACATGAACGATGAACTTCCAGATATTCATGCTGGTTTTAGAAAAGGCAGAGGAACCAGAGACCAAATTGCCAGTATCCACTGGATCATCATAAAAGCAAGAGAATTCCAGAAAAACAGCTACATCTTCTTCATTGACTATGCCAAAGCCTTTGACTCTGTGGATCACAACAAACTATGGAAAATTCTGAAAGAGATGGGAATACCAGACCACCTGATCTGCCTTTTGAGAAATCTGTATGCAGGTCAGGAAGCAACAGTTAGAACTGGATATGAAACAATGGACTAGTTCCAAATAGGGAAAGAAGTACATCAGGGCTGTATATTGTCACCCTGCTTATTTAACTTATATGCAGAGTACATCATGAGAAACGCTGTACTGGGAGGAAACACAGGCTGGAATCAAGATTGCCAGGAGAAACATCAATAACCTCAGATATGCAGTTGACACCACCCTTATGGCAGAAAGTGAAGAGAAATTAAAGAGCTTCTTAATGAAAGTGAAAGAGGAGATTGAAAAAGTTGACTTAAACTAAACATTCAGAAAACTAAGATCATGGCGTCTGGTCCCATCACTTCATGGCAAATAGATGGGGAAACAATGGAAACCATGACAATCTTTATTTTGGGGGGCTCCAAAATCAGTGCAGGTGGTAACTGCAGCCATGAAATTAAAAGACCCTTGCCCTTGGAAGAAAAGTTATTTCCAACCTAGACAGCACATTAAAAAGCAGAGACTTTACTTTGCCAACAAAGGTCCTTGTAGTCAAATCTATGGTTTTTCCTGTAGTCATGTATGGATGTAAGAGTTGGACTATAAAGAAAGCTGAGTGCCAAAGAATTGATTCTTTTGAACTTTGGTGTTGAAGAAGATTCTTGAAAGCTCCTTGGACAGCAAGGGCATCCAACCAGTCTGGGCTGAAGGAAATCAGTCCTGAATGTTCATTGGAAAGACTGATGCTGACCTGAAACTCCAATACTTTGGCCACCTGATGTGAAGAATTGATTCATTTGAAGAGACCCTGATGTTGGGAAAGAGTGAAGGCAGGAGGAGAAGGGGATGACAGAGAATGAGATGATTGAATGGCCTCACCGACTCAATGGACATGGGTTTGCGTAAACTCTGGGAGTTGGTGATGGAAAGGGAGGCTTGGAGTGCTGCAGTCCATAGGGTCCCAAAGAGTTGAACATGACTGAGCGACTGAACTGAACCTATAAATATATATAAGGAATTCGCTCAAAAAATTGAAGTAGAGCTCCTTCCTCTTCTGGGGACCTCAGTTTTTCTCTTAAAACTTTCAGCTGATTGGATGAGACCTCTCACCTTATGGATGATAATCTGCTTTAGTCAAAGGCTTAAATGCTAGTCCCATCTAAAACAATACCACCACAGACTGGTGTTTCACCAGACAGGCGGGCACCATAGCCTCTCCCTGTTGACACATGAAATAACTGTCCAAGATGCCCTTCTGCCTCCACGCCAACCTCCTCCAGCAGAGGATAGAAAGATAAAAATTATATTTCTAAGACTCCCTTGCAGCTAGGTAGGGCAGCTCAGGCACAAAATTTGGGATTATTGAAACAGTAATCAAGATAAATCGTGTTAAGTATTTTTAATTAGCATATAATGCAACATTTCTGGTTTTTTTCCTTGGTTTTGTTTCTAGTATGGTTTGGCATGGCACTCAGTTCTTACCATGATTCGTTTCCATCAGTGGATTCACTCATTTATCTGAAAGGCAGAAATGAAGTAGAAGATCTCTTTCTGTGCTGGTCCAGCCTAACTGTGTCCCAGCATGCCATCACTTGCTTTCATGAGGGTTGCAACATGTGGGCTAGGGCATGTACCTTTTTCTGTTGAAGATGGAGTGAGCACAGCCAAGTTCTAGAGCCACCACTTACAGTGACCGCAGCTCCTGACAACAAAAACTGAAGATCTTGTGTGCCACAACTGAGACCCAGTACAGCCAAATGATTTTTTTTGTTGTTTTTTTAAAGGCCAGGGCACTGCCCTAGTGTCTCAGTGGGAAAAAGTCTGCCTGCCAATGCAGGAGGCACAGATTCAGTCCCTGGTCCAGGAAGATCCCACATGCCATGGGGCAGCTAAGCCTGTGGGCCACAACTACCGAAGCCCGTACAGCCTGGAACCCGGGCTCCACAACAGAGAAGCTGCTGCAATGAGAAAAGCATGCATGTCAAGTAGAGGAAGCCCGTGCACAGCAAAGAAGACCCAGTACAGCCAAAAATAACTAACCAAATAAATATTTTAAAAAAAAAAAAACAAAAATGGTCGTTCAACTAGACATTGTAGATGGACCTCGTATTGAGGAGGAACTTTAGCTCCAGGTTGCTGACTGTGTTCAAAATTCGGCTCTACTGCTAGCTAGCTCTGCAATTAGCAAGTTACTTAGTCTCTTTTGCTTTAATTTTTTTTTTTTGTAAAATGGGATAAGAATTGTTCTTTAAAAAGCCTATTTGCAATGACTACTGAAGGATTAAGTAAGCTAATATAAGAAAAGTGTCTGGAAAAACAAGCCAGTTGTCTGGGAGTGTTGCTATGATGATGTTAATGATAATGCTGAACAGGAGCTGTTACTGCTGCCATGTAAATCATCATTACATCTCCAAATCTTTATTAATTCTGTGGATTTGATTTTAAAATAGCAACTGCTGAATTTCCCATTCTGGTTGAAGTAATAATGAAAACAAGGGCAAGCGAATTCATAAACTGACCTAATGCAGCAGAAGCAATTGCTCTTTGGCATGAGCTTGCTAGCTCTGTGGGGAATAACTGAAATCCTGAGACTGGGGATGGATGGCTGAGTCAACTGCACCCACACCTGAAAGGGTGGGATGAATCCAGCTGATACCTGAACGGTTTTTGCACATTCACTAGAGGGATGGCCATTGCAGGCCGGCAGGCAGGCCCTTCCCCACTTCTGTGGTTGTACTGGCAGTGCCACCATGTTGAGAAGGATTCTGAAGTCAGGCCCAAACTCAGCTTGAATTGGTAGGTCCTTGACCAATTAAGGATCCTTGTCATGACCCAGAAATACTCTATGTCTGGGATCATCAAATTATAGGCCAAGGTCATCCTACCACATGTTTTTATATGAACCATGAGCAAAGAATGTTTTTCAAATGGTTGAAAAAACGGTGAGAAGGCATGGGAGGTAGAAGGGAGGTTCAAGAGGGAGGGGACATGTATACACCTGTGGCTGATGCATGCTGATTCAGGGCAGAAATCAACACAGCATTGTAAAGCAACTATCCTCCAATTGAGAATAACCAAACTTTTTTAAAAGCTAAAAAAAAAATCCTATTTTACAGGGCACTGAAATGATATGAAATTCAGATTTCACTGTCCATAAATAGTTTTGAATTTGGTCGATAAAAAAAGTGGTGGAAAATTATTCTTCCCTCTTGTCATAAAGATTCTGGAATTTCCTTTTGGCTCAGAAAGTCTAAAAAAATATTTACTACCTGGCCCTTTCCAGAAAAAGGGCCTGCCGCCCCTATTTTACCTGATCCAGGGGAACCCAGTGTATTCCCACAATGTGCCTTCTCTTCCTCATCCCCTCAAGACTGTTCCTACTTTTTTTTATTGGAGTATAGTTGATTTACAATATTGCGTTAGTTTCAGGTGCACAGCAAATTATAAATATATATATATATATATTCTTTTCAGATAATTTTCCATTGTAGGTTATAATAAAATATTGAAAATAGTTTCCCGTGCATGTGTGCTAAGTCACTTCAGTCATGTCTGACTCTTTGCTACCCTATGGACTATGGCCCATCAGTTTTCTCTACCCATGGGATTCTCCAGGCAAGAATATTAGAGTGTTCTTCTCTAGGGGATCTTCCTGCTCCAGGGATCGATCCCATGTCTCCTACGTCCACTGCATTGGCAGGTGAGCTCTTTACCACTAGCACCACTTGGGCAGCCCTTTGTTTTCTGTGCTGTGTGGTAAATCCTGTTGCTTATCTATTTTATGTAAAGTAGTTTCTATCCATTAATCCCATACTCCTAATTTATCCTTCCTCTCCCCCCTTTCCCCTTTGGTAAACATAAGTTGTTTTCTATAAGTCTGTTTCTGTTTTGTATGTAGACTCATTTGTATGTGCTTACTATTTTAAACTTGATTTTCTTGTACTAGTACTGTGGGTAGGAGCCCAAGAGGCCTGTGGATTTTCTTTCCTTTGGTAGAAAATTTCTTGTAAAATTATACTTGCGGAAAGTATTTGGTTTGACTTTTGTTTTAATCAAATACTTAAAATGGATTGGTGGCTCTCATTGTCTTCTATGTTGACTAAAGTATAAGACAGCTCCACAGCTTTCTCATGATGAAACATTCTTACCGCTTCTACTTTCACGGTGACTGCCAGATCTATTTTATCTAACTTTGTTTATCTAACTATCTAACTTTTATGCTTTTATTAAAAAAAAAAAAAAAAAAAACTTCTTAGACTTTGCCCACTACCACCCACGTCTCCTCTCTGACTAACTGCAGACACTTGAAAAGTATTTGCTTCTTATAAATTATTTTATTTTCTTTTTGGTTGCACTGGGTCTTTGTTACTGCCTGTGGGCTTTCTCCAGTTGAAGTGCCCAGGCTTATCATTATGGTGGCTTCTCTTCTTGCCAAGCACAGGCTCTAGGCATGTGGGCTGCAGTAATTGCAGCACTCAGCCTGGGTAGTTGTGGCTCATGGGATCTGGAGCGAAGGCTCAGTCGTTGTGGTGCATGGGCTTAGCTGCTCTGTGGCTTGTGGAATCTTCCCAGACCAGGGATCAAACCCATGTCCCCTGCATTGGCAGGCAGATTCCTATCCACTGTACTACCAGGCAAGTCCAGTATTTGCTTTCTTGGTACAGTGCTTTCCCTACAGCCTGGACCTTGAACATTCCCCCTTCCCAGAAGTCAGGCACCTTTCTCTTCAACCTGAGCTACCCAGTGACCTTTCTCCAGAAAAACTCTGTGAACTTTGAATTTTTTCAAAGTAATAATTTTCCTGATAATTATAATACCGTCAGAGCTA
>SJYA01001556.1:1648109-1666643 GCA_006410615.1 Neotragus moschatus | reverse complement strand
GACTCCTAAAACTTTCTCCTTCTAGGCTCCACCTCTGTGTCCTGCACTGCAGTTAATGATCTATCAATATTAACAAATGCATAAGAGTTTTAATAGAACTGCCTTTTAAAAAGAAGCCTGTAGAAATTCTTGCAGGAGAGAGACAAATCCTTAAGAGAGTAAATAGTAATACTGTAACTGTATGTTCTGGGGATTTTTATTTTCTTCTTTTTAGTATTTGCATGACAGCCACAATATCCCTTCTTTTCTGAAAATGTGTCTCCTGAAGCCTATTTACTCATTCATCAACCATTTACTTTATTTTTCTTAACTGATTTTTACAAAAGCAACATTCACTCTTTGTGACAGTTATAAAGAAAAATCACCCTTCTCCTCCTTTCTTCAACTTCACTTGCCAGGTTAACCCAGGATTGCATCTAGGATTTCTTTCATGCACTTCACTGTATTCAGATAGGCAAAAACAAATGTAAAGAGTTATTTTTTTCCT
The DNA here is from genome assembly GCA_006410615.1 of Neotragus moschatus. Taxonomy (NCBI): domain Eukaryota; kingdom Metazoa; phylum Chordata; class Mammalia; order Artiodactyla; family Bovidae; genus Neotragus; species Neotragus moschatus. Next base: position 1,666,156 of record SJYA01001556.1, on the reverse strand, counting down.
TGCCTTTTACAAAGAATAGAGGTGTTCCATACATATCATTATGAAATTATAATCAATATGCATGCATGTAACTCATTCTTCTTAGTTGTATATTTCAAGGTAGCACTCTGGGTGTCTCTGTTGATAGACTGTCAATCCAACAAAGATTTACTTCACACAAAATAAATGCTATACACTTCAGTAAATGCTAGGGAGAGAAAAGTGAATAGCACATCACTTTTTATGAAGTCAAGGTCCCGTGGAAGAAATTAAACAAATGATTTCATGTGAACATGAAGTGCTACAATGAGAGATATACTGTTATACAGAGAAGAGGCAGAGAAACAGAGGGAGATTTAGATTCATCTAGGGGTTGCCTGGAGAATCCCAGGGATGGCGGAGCCTGGTGGGCTGCCGTCTATGGGGTTGCACAGAGTTGGACACGAATGAAGAGACTTAGCAGCAGGGAAGAAACTAGCAGACAAGGGGGGAAGGCACAGGTTTAGGGAACAGCATGTACAAAGCCAAGGAAATCTGATGGAACATGACACCCCCAAGAAACTGCCTAATGTGAAGTATGGAGCAGCTGGAAAGGGCAGAATGGTAGGTTGGCACAGAAGTGAATGGACACATCCAGTAGGGGCTGAGAGAAAAGAAAAGACATTCCAGGATCTTAGCCTGAGAATAAGGTCCTGGTTTTAGTCATTTAAAAGATGCCTGGCGGTGGAAAGTTGTGGAGCAATGGGTTTTATCTTCTATTAATAAATCCTGATNAAGAGACTTAGCAGCAGGGAAGAAACTAGCAGACAAGGGGGGAAGGCACAGGTTTAGGGAACAGCATGTACAAAGCCAAGGAAATCTGATGGAACATGACACCCCCAAGAAACTGCCTAATGTGAAGTATGGAGCAGCTGGAAAGGGCAGAATGGTAGGTTGGCACAGAAGTGAATGGACACATCCAGTAGGGGCTGAGAGAAAAGAAAAGACATTCCAGGATCTTAGCCTGAGAATAAGGTCCTGGTTTTAGTCATTTAAAAGATGCCTGGCGGTGGAAAGTTGTGGAGCAATGGGTTTTATCTTCTATTAATAAATCCTGATAATAGCAGTTGTAAAGAGGCTTGGCAATGGAAAGAAAAAGTAGTTTGAGATTCTATAATTCACATATGAAATAAGTACATAAAAGTTAAAATATTAGGGTTAAAAATCATGCCTGGCAGATTAACTTGTGAAGAAAGATCAGATATAACAGGGGATGGCAAGAAGCTATTGACGAAATCTAGTCAAGAGGATTGGGGACTGAGGTGGGCCAGCAGCCAAGAAGGGAGGGAAGAGGATCAGATTCATTTTTTGAGGTTGACCCAGTAGGGCCTGTGGGTGGACTGGAGAGTGGTGGTGCAGGATCGCTTTTTAGCTTGGGCAATCAGATATACCCGTTGAAGGAAGCACAGTGGAGGCCAGTTCTGCCCAAGAGAGGAGATAACTTCCGTTTTGTACATGTTGAATTTGAGGTGCCTGTGGAAACATCTTGGGCTCTGAACACTTTCCAAATACATGGCAGTGATGGCCCTTCTAAAATATTTCATTTAACTTTGTGATAGGTTTTCCCCCTTCACAGAGAAAGAGGAATGAAATGACTCAGTAGGGTTGCAACCACGGACTCCAATCTCAGGAGGTGGGAGCCACATGGCCCCAGGGACTGCACACTCAGTGCCCCTAAGTGAACTCACAAATGCCTCCTCTAGCTGACAATCTGCAAAAACATGACCTCTGGGTAGATCAGTCAGTAAACGGCACCCCTCCACTGGGCTGAGACACACATGGCAGAGGCCATGGCTAGGAGAGTGGACTGTGGATAAGATTCCATCAAGCCACCGTCATCAGTCAGGCACTTGTGGGCAGGTACCAGCCTGCACAACCATAGGCAGTAGCCCATGGTCATTAGAGACCTCTTCTTTAAAAAAATTTTTTTTAATTGGAACGTAATTGCTTCTCAATGTGTTAATTTCTGCTGTACAACAACATGAATCAGCTATTTAAGTATATATATATATATCCCCACCCTCTTAAGCCTGCCCCCTACCCAACCCTGCATCCCATCTCTCTCTGTCATCACAGAGCTCCAAGCTGAGTTCCCTGTGATATGCAGCAGCTTCCCATTAGTTTTCTATTTCACACATGGTAATCAATGTGTGTATGTCAATGCTACTCTCTCAATTAACTGCCTAATCCAACAGATACTTATCAATCCACCTCTTATTTTATTCAGTAAGCACACAATACTCCACTCTGGGCTAAGCTCATTGGACACCAGGAACACCATCATGAGCAAGACTTGCCCTCAAGTTGCTCTCAGACTAGTGCAGGAGTCTGAAGTGACAACCCCCAAATCCCACTATCACATGATGAATGATTTCAAACTGATTGGTGCAAAGTATAGCAGTATGAGAAAAGGAAAAGCTCTTTGGGGCAGAGTTACAGAAAGCTTCAGGGAGCAAAAGTCAGTGAGAATCTTCTGGGGTTAGTGGGAATCCCCAAGATAGACAAGATTCCCAGAAGGATCTTCCACAGAGGGGAAGGCTGTTGGTTTCCAGACATGATCAGGAGAATCATCTGGAGAGCTTTTTCGGATATCAGCAAAGGAGATATTTGCAATCAAAAAATCTGATGGTGTACAGAAAAAGAATTTATCCATGGAGAGCACTGCTCTTTCCTATTTGGGATAGACACATATTAATATTGTCTTTTTAAGTGCAAGGCCCAGGAACTTGGGTGGAGGGGAAGACTAACGCAAAAAGGGCTAACCTTGTCTGCAAACCAAAGGGGGAGCCTCTCAGAGGCTGAGGAAGATGCCTCCAATCCTTGCATCTTCCAGATTGTTCCCAGAGAGATAGCTCAAATAGGAGATGATACTGGAAGGTTGGAGAGAAGAGGCAGTGACCTATTGGTTTGGGCATCTATTACAAATTACTGTAGACTCCAAGGTGGCACTAGTGGTAAGGGACCTGCCTGCCAATGCAGGAGACATAAGAGATTTGCATTCAAACCCTGGATAGGGAAGATACCCTGCAGAAGGAAATGGCAACCCAATCCAGTATTCTTGCCTGGAGAATCCCATGGATAGAAGAACCTGGCAGGCTACAGTCCATAAGGTTGCACAGAATTGGACACGACTGAAGTGACTTAACATGCACATGGGTGGGTTAAACAACAAATGTTATTTCTCACAGTTTTGGAAGCTGAAAGTCTAAAGTGCCAGTGTATTCAGTTCCTGGGGGGCGGGGGTCTCCCACCGTGGTTTGTAGAGAGCCATCTTCTTGCTGTGTTCCCACACGGAGAACTCTGGTCTCTTCTCTCCTTATTAGGTCACTAATCTTATCTTGGGTCTCCAGCCTCATGACCTCATCTAAATCTAATCACCTCCCAAGGGCCCCACCTCCAAATAGATACTCCTCACATTTGGAGGTTAGGGCTTCAACCTGTGAATTTGAAGGGAATACAAACATTCACTTGACAGCAGGAAGGAACCTGAAACTGAGGGAGAGGGAAGGAGAGAAGATGGGAAGAGGGCACTCTGGGGGCAGGGAGCAGGTAAGATCAGGGCATAACGATGGCACTCACACCCTATTACTCCCTAAGGGTGGGAGAAGCCAGCTCCTTCTAGCAGCAGTGGGGCCTGACAGTGAATATCGCCTTGTTTCCTGTTCTACCTTTAGTCTTTCCTATTCAGTTGTTTTTTAGTTACTAAGCCATGTTTGACTCTTTTGCAGTCCTATAGACTGTAGCTCACCAGGCCCCTCTGTCCATGGGTTTGCTCAGGCAAGAATACTGGAGTGGGTTGCCATTTACTTCTCCAGGGGATCTTCCCAACTCGGATTGAACCCGGGTCTTTTCCAGTGCAGGTGGATTCTTTACAGTTGGAGACACCAGGGTGGGCCCTCTCCCCCCACTCATTAGTTAAGCATTATTACCTACTAATTAGGACATGGAACAACAGACTGGTTCCAAATAGGAAAAGGAGTATGTCAAGGCTGTATATTGTCACCCNTCCAGTTCTAACTGTTGCTTCCTGACCTGCATATAGGTTTCTCAAGAGGCAGGTCAGGTAGTATGGTATTCCCATCTCTCTCAGAATTTTCCACAGTTTATTGTGATCCACACAGCCAAAGGCTTTGGCATAGTCAATAAAGCAGAAATAGATGTTTTTCTGGAACTTTTTTGATGATCCAGGGGATGGTGGCTGTGTCTTAGCTATTGTAAATAGTGCTGCAGTGAACACTGGGGTACATGTGTCTTTTTCAATTGTGATTCCCTGAGGGTATATGCCCCATAGTGGCATTGCTGGGTCACATGGAGGTTTTACTCCTAGTTTTTTAAGAACTCTCCGTACTATTCCCCCTAGTGGCTGTACCATTTTCGTCTGTTAAGTTTTATCTGTTGAGAGAATTTGAATGTAAAGTCAGATGTAAAGACAGTGAACCAAAGAACATTTTTTTTCTGGAGAAAATAAAATAAAACACAGAACCACTAATTATAAATGTTATTTACTTTAAATCTAACTTAGCCTTGATATCAAGATGATCATCAAAGAATCTGGTATTCTAAATGTCAGAGGCTCTGTCAAATTTGCAAATCATGAGTGAGGATACAGACTAAGCTTTGGTTAGGAGAATGAGAAGGGAGGAAAGAGGTCAAACTTACTGGCAAAGAATTCTCGTAATTCAGAGCCAAGGCCATATATGAGGGAGATTATCAGGGAAAATGATTGTATTTCTTCAGTCACAGAAAAGTAGTGACTATTGTGAAACAGAATTGGAAGAAATAGAATATATGTATGAGTAAATGAATAGGATTCTGTATATTTTTAAGCTTTCCTGGAATCTGTCGTTCTAGTTTTAAAAAAGAAAAAAAGATTTGGGCTCTGGTAATAAAATATAGTTCAATATTTTTCATATTATTTCAAGGGCTCTTAGATTTAGGTAGATGAAGTAAAAATAAATTCATGTATTAGAACCTACTGCAATAGATTCAAGATTTTTAAAAGGTTATCTATCACATGCAGGAAATAAGCAGATTTTCTCATTGCACAGTTTCATTACAACCAGATTATGATATCTTAAATCTTTCATTATGTTTTATCTGTCATCTGTTTAGTCCTCTGCACTGGCCATAAACTGTGCCAGGTACTTTATTCATTCATTGGAAGCTCTTTATTTCTCCAAGCAATCACATGAAGGGTAATGATTTCCATTTTACAGAATTGGAAACTGAGGCCCAGCTACATCAAGGAAAAAGCATAAATAAGAAAGGAAATAAATCCATCATGAAATGGGCCCTAACATTGCAGATCCTGGGGATCCTTGCCTTTTGTGGCCTCTTCTCTAACGTTCTCTTATGGAGAGTTTGGTGGAAGTATGACCACTCTGAGCACAGGAGTTTGGAGCATGGAAAGCCCACATATCAACTGTCAGAGTCTCAAATGAAAATGAGCCTCATCAGCCCTTGCTGAACAGTCCACCAGTAAANTTGTGGCCTCTTCTCTAACGTTCTCTTATGGAGAGTTTGGTGGAAGTATGACCACTCTGAGCACAGGAGTTTGGAGCATGGAAAGCCCACATATCAACTGTCAGAGTCTCAAATGAAAATGAGCCTCATCAGCCCTTGCTGAACAGTCCACCAGTAAAATCTGCCAAGACGTCATAGGCACATCCTGCCATCAGTCCCTGCAAACTGAACTTCTTTTTTTTTTTTTTCTAAAATTGCAACAATAGGGACTTCCCTGGCTGTCCAGTGGTTAAGACTTCACCTTCTAATGTAGGAGGTGAGGATTAGATCCCTGATGGGGAGACTAAGATCCCACATACTTCAGAGCCAAAAAACAAAAACAAAAAACAGAAATAATATCATAACAAATTCAACAGACTTTAAAAATGGTCCACATGAAAACAAAACTTTATCTAATCATCATAAAATTGTAGCAATATTGTTTTTTTTTAATATTAAGATTTCTTAAAACTGTTTTTAATTCTCTTTAGTGTCATGATTCCATTTGGCAATTTTTCTTGTTTCCTTTAATACTTGGTATGTTATGATATGTTTATAAATAAAGTAAAAAACTAGAATAAGGGAAAGAAAGCACTTTTATTTAAAAAAAAACAAACCTGCCCTGGTGAGGCAGGCAAGAAATTGCATTCAATATTCCATACATGAAACACAACTTTTCATCTTTTTTGACTGATTGCCTACATGGATTTTAATCAATCCTGGGTGCAGCACTGTACTTACAGTCAGGATTCTTGCCCTAAGTTTATTATCCATATCAGTTTCATTAAGGGAGTGAATTCTTTACCAAGAGCCAAATCATATCAGCTCTTTAGTACAGAACAGCAAATGATCTGTCAGTTTCAGGTAAGAACTTCACTGAGAATGTAAGGCCCATAGGCAGTTATTTATATGAAAGTCTTACTGCACTAACACCTTGCTAGCAAACAACCACTACTTTCCCCAGGGCTCCTTTCCAGAATCATCCCCTCAGAGTCCAGCACATTCTGGGAGATCAGAGCTGGAGCTTTCCTGTCCTCAGAAGACTAAACTGTACCTGGCGTTTCAAGGTGTTCTAAAACCATGAATGTGAGTGCTTAGAAAAACAACCCACATCTCAATTGTAAAGATGGTAATAAACCGTCAAAAAGACAGTTTTGCGGCTGTGGGAGTGGGAGGCAGGAAATAGAACTCTCTTGTGCTGTAGTTTTGGACTTAGGTATTAAAAGGAAACAGGCACTTGTAGTTTTCACAGTGGAGGAGGCAAAAGCAGGCATGGTTGTGAATGACATCTCTTCCATCTAAAGTTGTCAGCTCAGAAACACTGCAGCCCATTGATCCCAAGCCAGAGCAGTGGTTTCTGGGGTTGTTTGAGGGGTTTTTTTTTTTTTTTTTGGCTGCCAGGCTGACAGCAATGGAAAGCTTAGAAATGACAACTGAACAATAGAAAAATTCCACCATGTTGCTATTAATCATTAAAAAGGAAAGCCAGTTCCCTGATACCAGCTAGAAAAACCTACAACAGGGCAATCATTCCCTTTGCACCCTCCCCTCTGACCACACTGGGGAACCAAAGCAGTCAGAGGAATCTAAGATGGATGAGAGGTGGGAGGAAGTCTGTCCAAAAGGCCAGATTTTCCCATGCTCTAGAAAAAGCATCTTTGTAACTAGGATGAAGTACATTGTTATCAGATAAAGGCCAGTGAAGCATGTACAATGGAATGACTAAGAAATAGTTTATTATTTGATGGTGATGATTAATACAACAAAGTGCCAATAAGTGACTCAATTCTCAGTCTCTAGTCAAAAGATTTTATCAAGTGCTTTCCTGAAGCTTGCAGAGAGATGTGAACAATTATTTACCTGAATAATTTTCTTTCATATGTATATAGAAAGTCATAGATGCACTTAGGCATCTCCTGGCTTAAAAAAAATAAGGAAATAAAACAATCTATTTCTTTTTATTTTTTCCTATTTTTTTCTTTGTTACCCCTATTCCAGAAACTTCTAGAATCAATTAAAAGCTGTTCTGTGAACAATGAAGGGTTGGTGATTGCATCAGCTTTCTCCTCAATACTACCATGCTTTAGTACTATTGTTAAGGAAAAACAAATTAACAGTAAAGAAAATCTGAAAGATAGAGCAAATCCCAACTCTTTTCACTGTTTAAAATTCCCTTCTGATGCTAACGATATGCATGCTCTGTTTTTGCTTGGTAGTTAGTTTAATACCTGCCAAAGAATATATGCTACTTTCTTTTACTGAATGTTAGATAGAAAGCATTTTACTTATCTTTTGTAGGTTACATAGAACTTCATAGACCACATTGTTCCATAATTTAATTAAGGCCCTAGTGTTTTCTTCCTTTCCTTCTTCTTTCCAACTTAACTTCCTACTCTCTTTTCCTCTTTCCTTTCTACCCATCACAAGTCCCATTACTTCTTATTTATTTAGTCTTTTTTTTTACACCGAGTTTCCAGAAATGTGATTACTATGTGAAGGCAAATGATAATTTTTGTTGTTCTTTATATATAGCGCTAACTTGTTTCCCAAGATGATGGCAGCAATTCACACTGCCGGCAGTGGAAGATAAGTGTATCAAATTCCATAAGCCTCTCTTGATAGTATGTTTAAATCGTTCAAAAATCCTAATTGTTATTTTTATGTATATTTTTAAATTTTTAGCAATGTTCATAATTTTAAGTCCTTTTGTTTGCTAATTATGTTTCCTCTTGTTCAAATAAGTATTTATCTACTGGGAGTTTTTGCTTGCTTTTCTGGCCAATTTGTATGAAGTCTTTCAATCATAAAGAATATGCTGTATTTATCACATGTGCTCTCTACATCTTTTCACAACTCTTTGTTGAGGAAGGTGTTTTTGATGAAGATGTAAAGATTTGCAAAGTCTCTTTAGCTTAATCTATAAACTTCCAGTTTTTCGATTCCATCTTTTACTTCGAAGGTAATCAAAAGCAATCCAGGGACTTTCCTAGTGGTCCATTGGCTAAGATCCAAGGGGCCTGGGTTCGATCCCTGGTCAAGGAACTAGATTCCCACATGCCATAGCTAAGATTTGAATGCTGCAACTAAGACCCAGAGCAGCTAAATAAATAAATATTTTTCAAAAGCAATCCAACATTTAGATATTTGATAAATATTAAAGTCTTTTTCCATAAGTTTAAATATTCAGTTTTTCACTGTATTATTGAGTGCACAATTCAGATACAAAAGGATTTTATGCTCCAATCACTAACCACTAACCACTATCTGTTTCTTTCCTGGTCACTTCATGAGACCTGCCTCGTGACATATTAAATTCTTACTGCTGTGAAGCTATTACAGCCCAGTTTAACACATGTATTTACTGTGGCTAATATAGGACAGTGCTGCTCCCTTTCATAGTCTTTTTCTTTTGTATAATATTCCCTGATACTTTTACTGGCCTTTCTTTGAAAGAAAAGGTTAAAATATATTATCAGGACTTCTCTGGTGGCTCAGTGGCAGAGAATCTGCCTGCCAATATAGGAGACTCAAGTACGATCCCTGGTCCAGGAAGAATCCACATGCCGTGGGGCAACTAAGGCCCTGTGCCACAATTATTGAGCCTGTGCTATAGAGCCCAGGACCTGCAACTATGAAAGCCTGTGCACCCTAGAGCCCATTCTCAGCAACAAAAGAAGCCACCACAATGAGAACGAGAGTACCCCCAGCTCGCCGTAACTAGAGAAAAGCCTTCATAGCAATGAAGACCCAGGACAACCAAAAATAAAATTATATTATCAGACTTAAACTCATCATGCTGGAACTTCTTTACACCTGAGAAATTCTTTCTTGCAATACTTGAGATAAAGCGGCATGTGACGACTGGGGTATTTTAGTAACAGATGACTTGAATTAAACTGGGCTAAGTGAATATTTTTACTCTGAACAACCTGAAGGAGACATGCACTAAGAAGCCGATATAAAGTATAGCTAAGGAAAGGATTCCAGATCCATATTCAAGGAAAATGTAAAGAATCAGGTCCAAGGGGACTGAGTTAGCCTTGAAAAGTAGAAAGGGCACTGAGAAATCTAGGATCCAGGAGAGCAAGAGTAAAGCAGTAAACAGACTGAGCCGAACCATGGGTACCTAACCAGACTCTTGGTTCCTGGTATTTTTCTACAAGTTCATTGAGTTTCCCTTTGTATCAGCAGTGTCATCCTGAGCCTGGCCATGCATTTTTATAAACTAGAAAGAAGCTTATATAATCCTGTGAACTGTCAATAAAATCCAAGCATCTGTCAGATTTCCAGAGTGTTTGATGTGTTCTGCAAGAATCTTATACAAATTCTCAATGAATCTTTCAATGCAGGTCCCAAACAGGAAAAGGTGTACATCAAGGCTGTATATTGTCACCCTGCTTATTTAACTTATATGCAGAGTACATCATGAGAAACTCTGGACTGGAGGAAGCACAAGCTGGAATCAAGATTGCCGGGAGAAATATCAATAACCTCAGATATGCAGGTGACACCACCTTTATGGCAGAAAGTGAAGAGGAACTAAAAAGCCTCTTGATGAAAGTGAAAGCTGCTGCTGCCAAGTCGCTTCAGTTGTATCCGACTCTGTGCGACCCCATAGACGGCAGGCCACCAGGCTCAGAGGAGAGTGAAAAAGTTGGCTTAAAGCTCAACATTCAGAAAACGAAGATCATGGCATCTGTTCCCATCACTTCATGGGAAATAGATGAGGAAACAGTGGAAACAGTGTCAGACTTTATTTTTCTGGGCTCCAAAATCACTGCAGATGGTGACTGCAGCCATGAAATTAAAAGATGCTTACTCCTTGGAAGGAAGTTTATGACCACTCTAGAAAGTAAATTGAAAAGCAGAGATATTACTTTGTCAACAAAGGTCCGTATAGTCAAGGCTATGATTTTACCAGTGGTCATGTATGGATGTGAGAGTTGGACTGTGAAGAAAGCTGAGTGCTGAAGAATTGATGCTTTTGAACTGTGGTGTTGGAGAAGACTCTTGAGAGTCCCTTGGACTGCAAGGAGATCCAACCAGTCCATCCTAAAGGAGATTAGTCCTGGGTGTTCATTGGAAGGACTGATGTTGAAGCGGAAACGCCAAAACTTTGGCCACCTGATGCGAAGAGCTGACTCATTTGAAAAGACCCTGATGCTGGGAAAGATTGAGGGCAGGAGGAGAAGAGGATGACAGAGGATGAGATGGTTGGATGGCATCATCAACTCGATGGACATGGGTTTGGGTGGACTCTGGGAGTTGATGATGGACAGGGAGGCCCGGCGTGCTGTGGTTCGTGGGGTGGCAAAGAGTCGGACATGACTGAGCAACTGAACTGACTGAACTGTCTTAGTACAGATTTTTAAATAAGCTGAAGAAACATTTACTTTGTGATATTCTGCAATATTTTGTTTTGAAATGTATACTCTTGAAAACAATAGTAAGTCATAATAGTGGCTTTTATTTTCCAACCTCAAAATTGCCTTTTTTAAAATCAGAAAGGCGTGTGATACCCTCTTAGCTACAAACATCATTTTCTAAGAAAGAAAATACCCTCAGCAACAAATTTCAGGCATGTTTTATTTCCTGAAACGTAGATCAAGATAATGAAAATAATATGCCAGATCAGTTCTACAGAAATCTGTATTCAAACATCGCTATGAGTTAAAATACATTTTATTTATGAATGTTTTTGACACTTTCCAGGGCTTTTTCTTCCCATTAGGAACTCTTCATTCTAAATGACATCTCTATAAGCATTTATTATTTAGAGGAACAAGTATTATAAAGAAGAGATTGTTGCATCCTTTATAATATCATCTTTTCGGGCTTACTTGGTGGCTCACACATAAAGAATCTGCCTGCAATGCGGGAGACCTGGGTTCGATCCCTGGGTTGGGAAGATCCCCTGGAGAAGGGAACGGCTACCCACTCCAGTATTCTTGCCTGGAGAATCCCCATAGACAGAAGAGCCTGGTGGGCTATAGTCCATGAGGTCAGAAAGAGTTGGACATGACTGAAGCAACTTAGCATGTACACATGTTCTTTCCCCCATCTCTGCTGGCGAGCTCTAAGTAGCAGCAGACAGCATTTATGTAACCTCATACACTTGACCACAGTGACTGCTTAAGAGAAAGTCCCTGAATCAAATGAAGACGCATTGACTCCCGAGACACTGAGTGCAGCACTTCATCCTGGGAAAGCCACATGTAACAGAAATTCTTGGAACTTTGCACCAATCCTCTCTGGTATCTACTTTTGTGTGCCCATGCCCTGGCTTTGGTGCACTTTGCCTCTAAGAGCTTGCATCTGTGATTCTCTTCTGAGGCCTGTATGGGGCTACTGGAGATACTTTGCTTTCATACATCTGCAAGCAAGTGCAGAGAGTCAGAAGCATCTGGAACGGGGTGGCCTTTAGCCAATGACCAGCTGTTGTGCGAGTTTAAAGGTGCGACACACTTGCCCTGTCTAGACAAACCTTGAATGCCCTTTGCACTCCAGAGGTTCCCCGTAGGATCCAGCTAAAGCTGGAATTTTGTCTGAAATTGTACCGTTGTTTGGCTTCCTTCCTCTTCCCTGTCCTGCTCCCTCCTTCCTTTTCTCCTGAGGGCACTTTCATTATAAATGACTTGAACATAGAGCCCCTTCACAGGCTCTGCTCCTAGCGAACCTGGCCCGAGTCAGCATGGACTCCCCTGGGGTCCCTGAGTTTCTCTCTGAGATTTTCACACATGGGGTTAGAAGGTAGGAAGCTTGTCAGGATGAGCCCAAAGCTGACCCACAGGAAGCTGGGAAGACAACCCTGAAAGGCTACAGTCTCCACCTCCACGTGATCTGGAGGCATCTCAGAAACTTCCAAGGTGTGCTTGAGATAGAAGCTGTGGTTCAGGTAGTTTATTTCACCCTTGCCATTTGCACAAAGAAAATCTCAACTAATATCATCCAGACAGAAGAACCCTCAAATGCTAAAGGCCCTCTCCATGGGAAGAACAGTTACTCCAAACATTGTACATAATTTCAGGGGTTCACAGCCACAGTCATGAATTCTTTATGGCTCAACCCCACCTTCTATTAGCGTCATCCGAGCACTTCTGTTTATGAAAGTTAAATGCTCACAGGTTGTTTATTACTCATCCTGGCAATAGTGCTTGCCTTGATGGATAATCCTTTAGACATGTGTGAGAAAAACAATAACCAGGACTCTTCTGTTTGGATTTTTTCCCAAGTAAACACATATACAAATATAGAAATCACAGCTTATAAAGTCAATAAATAAGGAAGCAAAATAAAAAAAAAAGTACATGCCAAGTGGAGCACCTACTTGTAGCTGTGCAAATGTCCCCATGAACAGAGAGGTCATGAAAACAAGTGGGCAGAACAGAGAAAGATGGTATCCTTGAACTATCATCTGACCCTGAGCATTACCTAAGTAACAGTACTTCTCTGATAGAATTTTATGCTGCTGCAAGATCAGCGAAATTACAACTTATGCTCCATAATTCACTTACCTGATTTTGCATATTTTATCAGTTCTGCCATGTGTCCAAGTGAAAAAAAAATTCTTCTCAGGACACCTGGGCAAGCTCCTGTCTTCTCCCTGCTCTGCACCCTTCAGCAGCCCTGTCCTCATGCTACCCACAGTACATTGTGTTAGGAAGATTAGGTAGCCTAACAGTCTCAGCCCCACAGTGGCAGCATCCAGTAAATAGCTACAGGTTTGTTTTAGTTCTGGACCTGTGCTCAGATGCACCTCATACTCTATTCTCTGAGCCCTTTAAGAGGCCCCTCTGTCACAGAAGCCCCTCTGGATGTGGATGTCAGATCAGCCGGAAGCTGAGGCTAAGAGGGGCTCCCTTGGGACATTTACCTTGAAATCCCATCATCTTATGGAAAACCCTCAAGAATGTTCCAGGGTCATTTCGTACTAGTTCCTTGACCTTGGTAAGCAGGGCCAGGCAGAGGGGACAGAGGGGTTCTTCACGCCTGGCAGAATCGTCACTCTAAGATGGCAGTCATCTTCTACAGTTGTAGGTAAATGTCCCTAAATTGTTTCCCAACAAAAGTTGGGAAACTTTTGGGGATCTGGGAAACTTTATTTCCCTCTGACTGCGTTATCTTCTGCTTTTATGAAAACCCATCTTTGGAGTGGTGGAGAGGGTGAATTGGTTGAAGGCAGCCAAAACGTACAGACTTCCAGTTAGGAGATAAATAGGTACTAAGGAGGTCATGAACAGCACATTAAATATTATAATATGTGTATGTTATGTGGGAAAATTGTTGAGAGTAAATCCTAGGCATTCTTACCATAAGCAAAAAAATATTTTTTTAGTTTTCTTTTATATATCTATATGAGAAAATGGATGTCCACTGAACTTATTGAGGTATCATTTCATGATGTATAGAAGTCAAACCGCTATGCTGAAGTGCTGTGTGTCAATTATATCTCAATAAAACTGAAAGGAATCAACAGAAAAGCTATCTTTATAATAAGTAAACTTCTATTTGCCTATCCCTTGATTTTACAAAAGAAAGAAAGAGAAAAAAAAAAAGAAAGGAGAGCAAGTCAGACCCTACACTTGACAATGGTGCCTGTCAGCATCTTTCTGGTGAACACATCATCTTCTCATTTTGACACGCATACGGCAAACGTTAAGGCTGCCTCCACCTCTGCGCCTTAACTGAAACTTGGTTTTGCCTGATGACAGTGTTCCTTATAACCAGTTCTCGAGAACAGAGTACTCATATTCCCTCTCCTCCTCAAACTTCACATCTTTAAACTACAGAGTCATATGTTGCTGCACAGCAGATTACCACAAGCTTAGCAACCTCAAGCAACGCCTAATTATTAGCTCACAGTTATGCGGTCAGCAGTTTAGGAGGTTCTGACTGAGTTCTCTGCTTAGGGCCTCACAGGCTAAAGTCAAGGTGTTGGCCCAAGTCAGCTTTATCTGGGGGTTCTGGGGAAGAATCTGCTTCCAAGCAGATCCAGGCTGTTGGCAGAATTCAGTTGCTTGGGGGTCCTCATTTCCTTGCTGGCTGTCAGGTGGAGGCCTTTCTCAGCTTTTAGCGACTTCTTTCTGGCCCTGGCATGAGGCCCTGCTCTATCTGCAAAGCCAACAAGGAGTGTAAATCCCCATCACATTTTCTGACTTCCTCTTTTGCTACTTTCTGGAGAAAATTCTCTGCTTTTAAAGGGCTTATGTGTCTGGGTCAGCCCACCAATAGAATCTCTGACTTGGGGCTTTAATGGCAGCTGCAAAATCCTTTCAGAGCAACACCTAGGTGAACGTGCGATTGAACAACTAGGGCACAGACATCCTGAGGGAGAGGTCGTCTTTGGAATTCTGTCCACCATGGCTACCAACTTAGAAGCACTTCAGCCTCTTTGAGGGTCTTGGATTAATGTGGAAACTTTCGCAGCTGGGATGTGCAGTTTCTCCTAGGGCAACCTCAGCTTTTGGAGTTATTTGCAGCTCACTGTTTGGATTTTTGACTGCTATGCTTCTTCATCTTAATTATGTCTCCTTTGAGTTTTGTGGAAGGTTTAGAGATTCCATTTACTTTCTTGTGAGGCTAAAAAGTTCTTTAAAAATTATGTTTGTATGAATTTATATAGGATTTAGTTATGTTTTAATAGAAAGGCATTTTGGAGTAGACAATCCCTTATAATGATGCATTCAATGCCCGCAGATTGTTTAATTAAATATGTGTGTGTGTGCTTATCAATGATACAGCATGGCTACTGAGCATTCAGAATGGACTCCAGCCATGAATGCCCAGTACAACTAAATAACAGCCTTGCTATGGTGGCTCAGTCCACGTGGTCGCTAAGAGTCAGACACGACTGAGCGAATTCACTTTCCCTTTTCACTTTCATGCATTGGAGAAGGAAATGGCAACCCACTCCAGTGTTCTTGCCTGGAGAATCCCAGGGACGGAGGAGCCCTGGGCTGCCGTCTATGGGGTCTCACAGAGTCGGACACGACTGAAGCGACTTAGCAGCAGCAGCAGCATGGTGGCTCAATGGGTAAAGAACTGGCCTGCAATGCAGGAAACATAGGAGACATGGGTTCAATCCCCGGGTCAGGAAGACCCCCTGCAGAAGGACAGGGTAATCCACTCCAGTATTCTTGTCTGGAGAATCCCATGGACAGAGGAACCTGGTGTGCTACATAGGGTTGCAGAGTCAGACATGACTGAAGCAACTGAGTACACGCATATGCTCTAATATCTAGTAGGTATCTTATAAAGTACTACGAGAGACTCAAAGATGAATACAAAAAGATGTGACAAGTTTTGTGAGGAAGAAGAGCTATGTATGTAAAAGTTAATAGAAAAATTTGTGTTAAAAGAGATAAACATAAAATGTTTTGCATGGGAGGGGAGAAAGATTGTTTCTAGCTAAAGCAATCCAGAAGATTCCATGAGAATACTGCTCATGAGATGAGACCTGTGGAAAACAGGCATCCCAGGCCTTTCACAGTCTCACCTAGGGAAAAACCATTTTTCAAGACCTTGATAGAGTAGCCCCTGTAACATGTATGTTAATGTGCTGGCAAACTATTAAAGATAACTTTTGTGTCTAATGCAGGTATAATCCTATTTTCTGCATTAGATCTAATTTTGATTATTAAAAGATAAACCATGATATCAAGACATCAATTTCATGACATCAGGAGACTCAGAGACTAGCCATAAGGCTATCTATCGCTTACTAATCTCTGTCTAAAGTAATATAAAATATCCAGATATCATCACATTATTTTTTAATTGAAGTATAGTTGACTTTCAATAGTATCATAGTTTTAGGTGTATAACATAGTGATTTGATATTTCTATAGACTATATTCCATATAATGTAATTATAAAATATTGTCTGTAGTCCCTGGGGTATACATTAAGTCCTTGTATCTTACTTATTTTATACAAAGTAGTTTGTATCTCTTAATCCCCTTCACCAGTCTTGCCTGTCCCCCTAGTCCTCTCCCCTCTGATAATAGCTAGTTTGTTCTTTGTGTCTGCTTCTGTTTTGCTATATTTTTTCATTTGTTTTATTTTTCAGATTCTACATATAAGAGAAAAACACACAGTATTTATCTTTTTCTGTCTGACTTGTTTCACTAAACATAGTACTCTCCAGGTCTATCCATGTTGTCACAAATGGCAAAATTTCATTCTCTTTTTGGTTGAGTAAAATTCCATTATATATATATATATATACACACACATACACACACACCCCATCTTCTATATCCATTCATTGGTTCATGGACTGTTAACTTTCTGTCATATCTTGATAACTGCAAGTAATACTGCTGTGAATATTGGAGTTCATGTATCTTCAAATCAGTGTTTTCATTTTCTTGGGATTTATATCCAAGAGTAGAATTGCTGGATCATACGATAGCTCTATTTTTAATTTTTTGAGGAACTTCCATGCTGGGTTTTTTGGTTTTTTTTTTTTACAGTGGTTTCACCAATTTACATTCCCACCAACAGTGCACTTGAGTTCTCTATTCTTCACATTCTTGCCAACACTTACTCCTTGTCTTTCTGACAGTAGCCATTCTGGCAGATGTGGGCACATTGATTTTTCATAGCTCAGGGCTCTCACCTTTTGATCGTCAGTCCTAAAGCAGAGGATTTGGTTCATGACTGCACATCCTCTTTAAAGAGGAAGATATGCTGATCCTTTCAGCAGCATCTTTCAAGGTAAAAGTGATGGATGTGTTGGTCGCTTTGATAGATTGCAAAGGTGGCTACAATTATTTGGCTCCCTCTGCAATGTGACTATGTAGCTCTTCCCATCAAGTTGAGGGGCCTGTTTTCCCTCTCCCTGACTCTCAGCTGAACCTGTGACTTGCTTTGATCAATAGAGTGTGAAAGAGGTGACACTGTGCCTGGTCTCCGGAGACTCTGCCTGCTGGCCTGCTCTTCTGGAACTTTCTGGAACCACAAGTGAACAAGTCCTGTACCCCATGCAGCCAAACCCAGAAACAGAGCTGGATTTTAGGTGCTTGAGAAAGCACAGCTGAGATCAGCAGAAGTGTAGGTTCCCAAGAAAAAAAAATAGCGGCTGTTATTTAAAGACACTAAGTTTGGGAGATGCTTTGTTATACTATCATAATTCCATTTCTCTTCTGAGGCAGGTTAAAAGGGCAAGTCACTCCCTGTTCTTTAGTAGTAATATTACATGGGGATCTGGGACAAAGATTTCTTTCAGGAGCTTTGCAAAAATATTTCATTTGTTTCAATAATGTGCAAATTTTCTTTCTGTGATAGATATACATAGATTCTGGGTAATTTACTTAAGAACCACAGCTAAACATCACAATATTTTATTTCCCTCTTTTTTTCTCTAAAAGTGGGAAAAAAACCCCACATTAAATGTGTAGTAAGCTCCAGAAGAAAAATGAAGTGTTTAATTAAAAGTCTCCTGAATGTCTAAGCTTCCCAAAGGCTTCAGCAAGAGCTATTACATTACATAGCATTGGCCAAACTGGGGGGTTGGGGGGGGGCAG
>SJYA01001556.1:1625915-1647929 GCA_006410615.1 Neotragus moschatus | reverse complement strand
GTGGGGGGGGGGGCAGGTGGAGGGGAGGGATAGTGTCTAAGACATCTGAAAAACATAAATGTCACTTTAGTTTTCGTGAGGCTAATAGTGGATTTCTTTTTCTAAGTAACATTTATAACTTTTAAATTGTAAGATGTGGGTGTTATTCTTCACTCCTGCCCTCCCAGCTCATCTTATGCATAAGGATACAAGGCTCTGAGAGATTAAGTCACTTGGCTTAGTGATACTGGTATGTTATTTTCCCATTACCATCTGACACCCAAACCCAGGCTTTTCCCACATGTTAATAAATGATCGCTGTTGTTTGCTTTTTAGTTGCTTCAGTCATCTCTAATTCTTTTGCAACCCATGTATTGTAGCTCACCAGGCTCCTCTGTCCATGGGATTTCTAGGCAAGAATACCAGAGTGGGGATCTCCATTTCCTTCTCCAGGGGATCTTCCTGATCCAGGGATAGAACCTGTGTCCCCTGCATTGGAGTCTTTACCACTGAGCTACTTAGGAACCCCGATAAATAATTAGTGGTTTGAAACTTGACAGTATGTTTCATTTAAGATCTTTAAAATGTTAATAACTTTTCTTCTTCCATAACATCCACTTTTTTATTTGGAAAATATTGAACAGAGAAATAATTATTATAGCAATATAACATTTAATTTAAAAACCACCTCTATGATAATCTTTCAGGCTAACCTCACTACTAAAATTGTGTTCATCTCCCCACCCGCAACTTCTGGTTTGTGAATATTTTAGACATTCAGAAAAGTTGAAAAAATTTTAAAGCAATCACCCATTTTGATTCTATAATTTACATTTTATAATACTTGCTTTACCATATCATCTACTCAGTTATCCTTTCTTATCCATCCTCCAACCAATTTGTGTGTATTCCCCTTTAAAAGGATGGTTCTGTAGCCCAAGACAAAACACTGTTAAGAACATTGCTTTGTGAGCAAAGGTTTGTCATCTCACCTTGGCACCAAGGTCTGCAGACAAAACCACTGATGATCTGAAAGCCAACTTCGAAGGAAGGATGCCAATAAAAGAGCCAACTGCAATCAGTTTCAAAATGACTTACGTGGTCTGAATGGAGGCATTGCCTTCCTGCTAATAGGAAGGGTTGGCAAGAATGCAGCTCCTGCCCACTGGCCTAGAGGATGTTTTTTCACTGCAGCTCTAATCCTGAGTCATGTGTTGGCTCTTTCCCTTTATTTCCTTCTTTCCTTCTTTTTTGTCTTTCTTCTTAGAGAAAGACTTTTCTCTAAGAAGGGACTTTCTTAGAGAAAGTTTGGACTTTCTTCTCAAGAGTGATAGAAACAAAAATAAAAAACCATGTAAGGAATCATGGAATCACAGGATATAGAAGGACAGGAGAACACCCGACTCTGCCAAATGGGCCAGGTCCCTGAGATTAAAGGTAAAGATCACCGAACACAGAAAGCTGAAAAAAAAACATGTAGTGTTGGAGAAAAGAGGAGAGGCAACTCCAGAAGAATGGCACAGCTGGAGGTTAAGGAAAAGTGGTCAATAGGTGCTGCCAAGAGTCTGGAAGAAGGGCCCTACAAATACCCCCTCCACTATTGCTTTAAAACCATAATGCCCACATAGGCTGGTAACTGATTTTTTTTTGTCCCTGGAACATGCTACTTTATACTTTGTTCTATTCACTAAATGCAAGTATTGAACCAAAAGGAACCAGTCTTACAAATGGATTTGAAATCTATGGCTTTGGGAGGCCCAGAAATTCCAGTGTATGCAGAGAGTTTTTATAAATCTTGTGGGAAGTTCTGTGGCTGCGTGACCCTGGCTGCTGGGAACTTCTCCAGTAAGTGAAGCCCATTCGCTCCCCCCATGACTAAAACCACAACCATCCTTTCAGGGGATAAACAGATAAACAAATGTCACTGCTTACCAAGAGAGCCCTCAGAGGGGAGTGTTTAGAGGACTAGAAAGAGGGAATTCTGGAGGAACTTGAGCAACTGTCTTATAGCATGAAGAGTAAGGAAGCATCCTTCTTGACCTAAGGTTATTATAGATGTGGCTGTTATTTATGGATTTCCCCAAGCACAAGATTACTTGGACCCTAGCTTGTAAAATGAGTGTTTCCTATAACAGCAGAAAATAATTCAAAAATTAAGCCTAGGACAAAAAAATCATGTCATTTGATTGTTAGAGAGATAATATGAAGCTCTATCTATTGTGAGAAAAGTGGACCAGGGCTTGGACATTCATGGTAGGAAGAGCTATAGAACCAGAGTGGCTGGGAGAGAACAGCCACTGAACCTTGGGAATGGAAGGCTACTTAGGGCAATTGGGCCATCACCACTGCCTTGATGTCCCATAACCATCTAGCTCTCTGAAGCATCTGAGTCTGAATGTGTCTTTTAAAAAATATTTATTTGGCTACACCAGGTCTTAGCTGTAGCTCGGGGGATCTAGTTCCCTGACCAGGGATCAGACCCAGGCACCCTGCATTGGAAGTGCAGAGTCTTAGCTACTGGACCACCAGGGAAATAAGTCTCTGGTCTTTATAGTCTTAAGCAGCTCGGACAACTGAAAAATGATGACCATTTCTCATTCTAAGCACCCCAGAAGCTCTCTGTGTGCGAGAGGAGCAGAGAAATGAGCCGTGTCACTCATACCTCTGTATTTTTCCTCCTAGGAAGTATTAGGATCTCAGATATATTAGAGACAATAGAATTTTATGGTTTATTATAAGCCTGTATTTGTAGTCAGTGGTTGCTATAGACTGAATCATGTTCACTCAAAGTTTATATAAAATGTATCTGTTGAAGCCCTAAGCCACCTTGTGACTGTATTTGCAGACAGGGTTCTTAGGAGTTAATTAAGGTTAAATGAAGTCTTCAGAATAGGGTCCTAATATCTGACAGGATTGGTGGCCTTTTCAGAAGAGGAAGATAAAGAGACCTCTTGTTCTCTCCCTGTGCACACACTGAAAGGCCTTGGAAGGACCCATGAGAAGGTGGCCATTGACAAGATGGGAAGAGGACCTCCAAATCCTGACCATGCTGGCACCCTGATCTCAGACTTTCAGCCCCCAGACTGTGAGGAGCCGTCAGACTTCAAACAAAATAAATTTCTGTTAAGCCATCTAGTCTGTGGCATTTTGTTATGGCAGACTGAGCTGACTAATACAGTGGGAACAAGACCAAAGTAGGAACCTAGATCTGACTCCTGGTCAAATACACTTTTTTGCTCTTCTTTAAAATGTATCCACCAGATCTCTTTCATTTTTGCCCTCTTTCTCTGACTTTCTCCCTCTCTCCATCTATCTTCCCAGGTGAGTGTTGTGTTCTTGTATCTCTTCCAGCTGACCTCAGGATGACAGAACCTCAGTTCAGTCACTCAATCGTGTCCGACTCTCTGCGACCTCATGAATCACAGCACGCCAGGCCTCCCTGTCCATCACCAACTCCCGGAGTTCACTCAGACTCATGCCCATCGAGTCAGTGATGCCATCCAGCCATCTCATCCTTGGTCGTCCCCTTGTCCTCCTGCCCCCAATCCCTCCCAGCATCAGAGTCTTTTCCAATGAGTCAACTCTTCGCATGAGGTGGCCAAAGTACCGGAGCTTCAGCTTCAGCATCATTCCTTCCAAAGAACTTGGCAACATGGAATTTAAAAGGGGTTTTCAGAGGTCTAGGAACCATTATGCAGAGAATTTCTGTGTGCTGCTACAGCAGTCCATGTTTTTCTTTGTAGTACTTGTATTTGCTCTTGAAGATATGTATTTTCCCTAGAGCAGAAGCTCCATGAGGACAGAGGCTTTTTAACTTATTCATTGCTATATCTTTAGCCTCTAGCAAAGAGAAAAATCATCAACTGTACCTTCTGTCACAATTCTCCCATTTATCTGGTTTAGCAAGCATTCACAAAGGACTTACTGCAACCTAGGCTTTGTGCCCTGGCAGATGGTAATAGTATGTGCGCAGTCACGTCTGACTTTGTGACCCCATGGACTGTATGATTTTCCAGGCCAGGATACTGCAGTGGGTTGCCATTTCCTTCTGCAGGGGATCTTCCCAACTCAGGGATCAAACCTGCATCTCCTCAGTTGGCAGGCGAGTTCTTTACCGCTGAGCCGCCAAGGAAGCCCCTGTAACGGTATCAGTTCAGTTCAGTCACTCAGTCGTGTCCGACTCTTTGCCACCCTATGAATCGCAGCATGCCAGGCCTCCCTGTTCATCACCAACTCTTGGAGTTCACTCAGACTCGCGTCCATCAAGTCCGTGATGCCATCCAGCCATCTCATCCTCAGTCGTCCCCTTCTCCTCCTGCCCCCAATCCCTGCCAGCATCAGAGTCTTTTCCAATGAGTCAACTCTTCGCATGAGGTGGCCAAAGTACTGGAGCTTCAGCTTTAGCATCATTCCTTCCCAAGAAATCCCAGGGTTAATCTCCTTTAAAATGGACTGGTTGGATCTCCTTGCAGTCCAAGGGACTCTCGAGAGTCTTCTCCAACACCACAGTTCAAAAGCATCAATTCTTCGGCACTCAGTTTTCTTCACAGTCCAACTCTCATATCCATACATGACTACTGGAAAAACCACAGCCTTGGTATAGTGGTTCTCAAAGTGTGAATCCTGAACCAAAAGCATCAGTATCACCTGGGATCTTGTTAGAAATACAAATTCTTGGGCCTGGCCCCAGGCCTAGAAATCAGAAACTCTGGGTGTTGGGCATAGCATCTGTTTTTTCACAAGCCCTCCAGGTGATTTAACTCAGGTTCAGGTTTGTAGTAGTGATTACGTCAGTCGTTCATTCCATTGCCCCCATTCTTCTAGCTCAGTGGAAGAAGTCCTTAATGCCCAGCACCTGGGTATTGCCAACAGCTCTCAGTAACTCTGAGCTGCTAAAGCCTAACTCAATGTGCTCGGTCACGCTGGAGTCACACTGGGGTGTTTCCCAAAGGTACTGAACGCTGGGCTCCTCTTTTAGAAGCTCTGCTTTAATGAGTTCTGCCTGGGACCTGGGCAACAATGTTTTAAAAGTTCTCCAGGTGATTGTAATATGTAGTCCAGCTTGAGAACCACTGAGATAGTTGGAAGACTAGGAAAAAGGGGAGTTGAAACTGAGCACGCTGACGTTTTAGATTGAGTCACATGAAGCTGCCATAGTTGTAGGTCAAACTCTGTCAAATATTGGTAATTATATGTAAGTTTAATGCGTTGAATGTTCTCAACTCCCAAACAAAAGAATTCTTGGCACACCCAACCAAAGGGCTCAGAAATAAAGAAATTATTATGAACTCAATTTGTTCAACTGAAGCAAAATCCACTATCTTCAACATTAATAATAGAATTGCTGAGAATTCCCTGCTGGTTCCGTGGTTAGGGCTCTGCATTTTCACTTCTGGGGCCTGGGTTCAATCTCTGGTCAGAAGAACTAAATTTCACAAGCCATGTGGCGCAGCAAAAAAAAAAAAAAAGGAACAGCTACTGTGATTTTTGATTACTTTTCTCAAGAGCTGAGGTCACAAACTTTTCTGCAAAGGACCTACTAATAAATATTTTAGGATTTGCAGGCCACGTGGTGTCTCCCACCTCTCCTAAACTCTGCCACTGTTGTAGGAAATCAGCCAGAGACAACATGTAAACGAAAGGACACAGCTGTGTTCCAAGAAAACTGTATTTACTAAAACAGGCAGATTTGACCAGGGGCCATAATTTGCCACCTCCAGTTCTATGTTACGAATTTTCTATAACAGTGTTAGATAAAAGTTGTTTAAGACTTTTGCATGATGAAACAGCTGCCTGTTGACTTAAGTAAAGTTATACAAATTAGCTATAAGACACAAAGAGAGTCGCCATATGTCAAGTAGTTTGCAAGTGCTATAATGTAGTCTTGTTGAGTTCCTTGGAATAGAAGGACTCCCATTTAAACAGCAGTTGTGAGGTATGGGGACAGAGATGGGAGACGTCCCAAAGTGTGGGAAGTACTTTTCCCTTCCTATACAGTTAATGTTTCGCGAATATTACTGTATTAGTTTGCTAGGGTCATCGTAACAAAGAACCGCAGATTGTGTTAAACAGCAAAACTTCGTTTTCTCACAATTCTGGAGGCTGGAAGTCTGAGAACCAGGTGTTGGCATGGTTGGTTCCTTCTAAGACCTTGGCTTGTCACTGGCCATCCTCTGCCTGGGTCTTCACATGATCTGTGTGTGTGTGTGTTCTCATCTCCTCTTCTTATAGAGACACAGGTCCGACTGGATCAGGATCTACTGGTATGACCTCGTTTAACCTTAATTATCCCTTTAAAGTTTCTGTCTACAAATATAGACACATCCCGAGGTACTGAGAGTTAGGACTTTAGCACATAAATGGGAGTGGAGGCATATGTTCAGCCCATAACATTTATCAAATGCATTACCTTCATGACCAATACACACGTCAAGTAAGTTCTCCTCTAAAATCACTGTAGTCTCTAGACAGTGTCATACTGAGAGAAGTAATCAGAGGAGAAACATCGTATGACATCTCTTATATGTGGAATCTAAAAAGAAATGATACAAATGAACGTATTTACAAAACAGAAAGAGACTCACAGGCTTAGAAAATGAACTTATGGTTGCCAGGGGGAGGGGATAGTTAGGGAGCATGGGATGGTCATATATACACTGCTATATTTTAAATGGATAAGCAACCTATTGTATAGTACATGGAACTCTGCTCAATGTTATATGGCAGCCTGGATGGGAAGGGGGGTTTGTGGGAGAATGGCTACATGTATATGTTTGGCTGAGTCCCTTCTCTGTTCACCTGAAACTATCACAACATTGTTAATTGGCTATGCTGCTGCTGCTGCTGCTGCTAAGTCGCTTCAGTCGTATCCGACTCTGTGGGATCCCATAGACGGCAGCCCACGAGGCTCCCCCATTGCTGGGATTGTCCAGGCAAGAACACTGGAGTGGGTTGCCATTTCCTTCTCCAATGCATGGAAGTGAAAAGTGAAAGTGAAGTCGTTCAGTCGTGTCCGACTCTTAGCGACCCCATGGACTGCAGCCTACCAGGCTCCTCTGCCCATGGGATTTTCCAGGCAAGAGTACTGGAGTGGGGTGCCATTGCCTTCTCTGTAATTGGCTATATATCAATACAAAATAAAAAGTTTTAAAAAAAATCACTGTAGTTTCCCATTTGCCACATCCTAATGACTTGTCCTACTCAGAGATAGTTACAGCTGGAAGGAGCCTGCAGCTGAGCTTATCCAAACTCATTTTGTAGCTAAGCAAACAGACCCAGAGAGATGTAGTGAGTGACCATAGTCATAACAATAGGCCAGAGGTAAGATTGTGTCAGGATGCTGATTCATGTTCTAACATGCATTTTCCAAGAATTTCTTGAGCACCTATCACATGCTGGGCATTGGGTTAGATGCTAGAGATAAAGGGAGTTCCCACCATGGAGTGGTTTAGATATGTACCCACCCATGAGCCATAGTTAAGCATGTGCTGCTGATGTGCCTGGGAAAAGTGGACAAAGTTTGTGGGGATGTTGAACACCTGTTGTTCATCTCTAATCTCAACTCTAAAGCTAGGGAGTTCTTTCTGAAACTTTTGCTTTCTTCCTTTATGATATCATCAGCTATATGGCTATATGGATTTAATAGCAATTTTCAAAGAAAGAAAACAATCAGACAATGTGAAAGATATATCCTGATGTAAAGTGTTAAAACATGAAAAAAGGACATTTTAGAGTTAGAGAAATAAGATTATGGTTGTGAAGATTTAGAGAAGAATCTGAAACAGGCCATTTTCTTAGTACTTTGGGGATATCCAAGATAATATTGTTCTGCCAGTAATTTGAAAATTATATATATCAAATTATGTATAGTTTTGAACTCTGTCTTGCCTGAGAAGTTTCATAAATATTTGTTGAGTAAGTGACTTAGATTATTGGCGAATGTCTCATACCTGTTGTTTTTTATCCTCTCTGACTTGTATATTTATGCCCCTGTTTCCACACTCATTGTCATTTGGAATTTCCTGGTGGGGAGTCATTAATTCATGTCTTCAGTGCACTATATTTAACCAGAACACATGTTTCTAGTGTCTTTTTATTCTGAAAGATTTGAAACGGGAGGGAAATGGATTTGGGATGATCTGAGTAAAGCCAAGTGGCTACTACCTTACATAATATCTATTTTTACGGTGCACTTCAGGCTGTTCATCAGTCACTGCTTGCACTGACTCAGAAACTGACCAACGAAGGAGAGGTGAGAGAGTCTTCCTTTTGTTAGGTCCTTGGGACCATTAAGAAATAGGTGAATGAATTTACCTTCTTTAGGTGAGTGAAAATAATCTTAGCTCTGTCCTTGACATCCGCTCCCAGAAACAGGTTAAAGGCGATTTATTAACTTTCAGATTCAATTCAGAGGATGTTTTCTAGCAGGAAAGCCCAACAACTCTATCCTAAGTGCTCTAGAGTCTTTGGATTACTAAAGCTTTCTTTGAATTGTATTTGTCTTTGATCTGAGGACCTCTTTGTGCTTTGTAACTATATACAGGATTAAATACTTCCTCCATTTATATAGAAATCCCAAAGCACAGAGGTGTAAAATAATTTGAACAAGAATTTTCGGTAAGTTGATTGGACACTGGTTTAGAACCAGGGGCTTCTGGATTAAAATAGTGTTGTTGTTTTGTTTTATTAATATGCTAAGCTTCTTGAGTTATAAAATCTCTTTTGATAGATTATGTGCAGTAGAATCATATTATTAAAGAGATTCAGATACACTGTGTATAACAGTATGCTTTCCTACATGTAAAAATCAAACAAAAGATGGCTCTTGAAGGCCAAAGTTAGCCTTAATTAACAGTATCTATCACATAGTAATTCTCTGGATTTAAGAAACTCTTGTAATTATGGGCTTAATATTTTTCTAATATTCTATAGACCAGTGGGCATCTTAATGAAGAATTATGGACTCCACTGGAATTGAAAGCTATGGGGAGGATTAGAAGGAAAGCACAGGTTTGGGGGAGTAGAAGGCTTTTCCTAAGGTGGGGTTTTTAGTGTGAACCCCTCAGACTACCTGCCTTAGAATCAGCTGGAAGCTTGTTGAAATATTTCAAGGCCTACTCCTGACTCATGAATCAGAATCCCTTTGGAGTCAAGAATCTTTAAATAAGTTCTCAGTGTGTTTCTGAAACTCCCAAAGTTTGAAAACCACTGGACTGTAAGAATAGGGAATTCCCTGGTGGTCCAGTAGTTAGGACACAGCACTCTCACTGCTGAGGACCTGGGTTCAATCCCTGGTTGGGGAACCAGGGATCCTGTAAAGTGTGTGGTGGGACATAAATAAACAAACTTAAAAAAGAAAAAAAGAATATGTTCTAGATTAAGGAGTGTAATAAAAGAATTGTAAAAGTGAACTGAACACGCCCTTAAGAGAATATTGGCAGGATTCCTTAATGGGCAAAAATCTCAGGCAAATCAAGGATTATGCCTTATTTTTAAAAGTCACTTGGGGACTTTGCTGGTGGTCCAGTGGCTGGGACTCCACACTCCCAATGCAGGGGGGCCCAGTTTGATCCCTGGTCAGGGAACTAGCAGAGAAGGCAATGGCACCCCACTCCAGTACTCTTGCCTGGAAAATTCCACGGACGGAGGAGCCTGGTGGGCTGCCGTCTATGGTGTCGCACAGAGTTGGACACGACTGAAGTGACTTAGCAGCAGCAGCAGCAGGGAACTAGATCCCACATGCCGCAACTGGGGTGCATATACCACAGCTAAAGATCCCTCATGCTGCAACCACAAGACCTGGCATGCTGAAGCGAGGATGGAAGACCCCACGTGCCACAACTAACACTCGGCACAGCCAAGTGGATAAATAAATAAAATAAGTATTTTTTTAAAAGTCAATTGAAGTTTTGATGTTTGAAAACATCAGGGAAACATTTAGATAAGTTATTGGCTGAAAATATTCTGCTCTTAAAGGAGAAAAGTGTTTTATGCAAACAAATCTTTTGAACTACTTTTTATATGATAAAATATGAAAACCCCTTTTATACACTTCAGATCAAAGGATATTTTTCAATAAGATTTTCTGGGATTAAAGCACATTCCTTTGAAATTAAGAAGCAGTAGGAAATGTACTATGTAAAATCCAATTAACTGGGTATAAAATTGAGACTCTGCTATCATTTGGCCCCTGCAAACCTGAGGGTTAAGTTTATACCATGTATGAAAAAGGGATTTGAACAGAATGATTTCTGTAAATCAGGTGTAAATTAATCACCTTATTTCCCGGACTAAAATCATTCGATGACCCCCCATATCTCTAAGGACAAGGTTCAAAGCCTTGAAGAATATTCATAGGACTTCCTTCTCCAGTCTTGTGTCTTCCCCCCAGCTTTAAGCCCTTTTAATTTCTGCTCATTCTGACCTCTCAGATCTTCTCCTTCTCACATCATCATTCTTCTTCTTGCTGCCAGCAACATTTCCTTTTTCTCTCTTCTTCTCTAGCACGTAGTGAGCACATATTTTATTATTATTAATATTATCATTACTGACAATGAAGAAAAGTGCACAGGTTAAGATATATTTTCAAGGTAGACTGGTCTTTCTGAGCCCTTGGGTTTAAGAGGGGTGAGAAGGTATAGAGAGACATCTAGGATGATGCTTAAATTTTTATCTTGAGAAATGAAGAAATTAATTTAAAAGTTAGGGCTAATTACTGCATATGAGAAAACAAAGGAGCCCTAAGTGATTACCCATTTTGTTTTATTCATGCTAAATTTAAGTTGCTCATGGGTTGGGGGAGAGAGATGTTAACATGGAATAGAAATCAGGAGTCTGGACTTCCAGAAGCAGGTAAGAGTTGAAGATAGAGATATAGTTAAAGCAACAGCAGTAATGGGATGTATTTAAAGATATATTTAAAGGTATTTAAAGCAGCAGCAGTAATCGGATGTATTTAAAGATTATATTTAAAGGTATTTAAAGCAACAGCAGTAATGGGACTTCCCTAGCAGGCCAGTAGTTAGGACACCATGCTCCCCATGTAGAGGGCACATGTTTGATCCCTGGTAAGGGAGCTAAGATCCTGCATCCTGCAAGCCACACAGAGCACCCAAAAAAAAAAAAAAAAAAAGCAACACCAATAAAGAAACCCCTTGGAGAGAACGATGCAGAGAGAGGTGGAAAGGGCCACTCCAGGCCCAAGGGGAGGGGGATAGCAGCAGAGGAGGCCCGTGGGGAAGGAAGAGAGCTAGCAGAGTGGTGCCCTAGAGGGAGGAGAGGCAGGTGGTTCAAGACAGTGGGGGTGTCGATTCTGTTGAAGACTGCCAGTAAGAAAAGTAAAATGAGGCTTAAGAAGTGACCTCTGGATTCAGCTACATGCAGGCCACTGTGAAAAGGACTAGGGGAGTAGGGGTGATGGAAATTCGTGCTGCCTGGGCTATGGGAAAAGGCAACAAGAGGAGGTGGTGACCAAAACTGTATAAGATCCCTTAAGCAGTTTTGCTTGCTCCTTGGAAGAAAACTTATCTAGATTTTTGTCTAGACTAATCTACACAGCATATTGAAAAGCAGAGACATTACTTTGCCAACAAAGCTCTGTCTAGTCAAAGCTATGATTTTTCCAGTGGTCATGTATGGATGTGAGAGTTAGATTGTAAAGAAAGCTGAGCACCAAAGAACTGATGCTTTTGAACTGTGGTGTTGGAGAAGACGCTTTGAGAGTCTTTGGACTGCAAGGAGATCCAACCAGGCCATCCTAAAGGAAATCAATACTGAATATTCTTTGGAAGGACTGATGCTGAAGCTGAAACTCCAATACTTTGGCCATCTGATGTGAAGAGCTGACTCACTGGAAAAGACCCTGATGCTGGGAAAGATTGAAGGCAGGAAGAGAAGGGGATGACAGAGGATGAGATGGTTGGATGGCATCACCGACTGAATGGACATGAGTTTGAGTAGGCTCTGGGAGTTGGTGATGGACAGGGAGGCTGGCGTGCTGCAGTCCATGGGATCACAAAGAGTCGGACATGACTGAATGACTGAACTGAACTGAAACAGTTTTGCTGAGAAGAGGAGCAGATAAATGGGGCTGTGTGATGATGATACAGGATAAAAGGAGTGTTATTTTTTTACTGCTAGTAGATATACACCATGTGAACATGACAAGAATGACTCAGGAGCAAGGAAGACACTTGCATATAGCTGAAAGACAGTATCTGCAGGGTGAGATCTAGAGGATACAAGGCTTACAGAGATCAAATAGAAGGACTAGGCCATGTTTGCAGCCAGGAGTGTTCATCCATGCTAACAAGGAAGGAGGATATGAGCAGGTCTGTGGATGGCTTTAGTGCAGGAAGAACACTTCTATTTTGTCACTGATGTATGAGTCAAGGTATCAGCTGGGAACTGGATGGAGATGTGATGGATGGAGAGGTCTACAAGAAAGTGGTATGAAATGGTTGTCCAGAGGAAGGGAAAAATATATACTAGAGAATATCCTCAGGCATTACCACTGCCTAAGTGCCCATCTGCAATTTGTCATCATGAATTTAAAGTAAAACAAGTCATGTAGTTGGGTGTTTTTCTCCCCAAAACACCCAGTCTTCAGATGTAATCTTCAGATGCTACCCTCACCGTGCTGCCCTCCTTAGCTTGGCTTTCAGTCCTGCTAGATTCTTCTGTGGAAATCCGTGTGGCTCCTCCAAGTCTAGGTCAGGTGCTCTCTAATGGTGTCTGTTATTAACCTTTATGCATCTGTACCTCCCATCTGAACATCAGCTCACAGGAGGCAGAGATTTTTTAACCTATGTTGTTCTAACCTCAACCTCAAACACAGCACTTAGCACACAATAGGTGCTGAACATATACTAGTTGAACAAGAGAAATATGGTCCATAAGACAGATATCAGTCTCTGCAGTTTCCACATTAGCACCAAGAACATTTGTGCTGAGTGTTAATTAAAAAGAATTTTAACCTATTTATTGCTAAAACAGTGACAAGTTTCCTAAAATTTACAGTCCAGCTTCTTGTTTCAGTTTCCAAAATTAGTATATATAATTGTATACAAGTTTATTTCCCAGAAGTTTTGCCTTTTAGCTGATGCTTTCCTTTGTCTTCTAAAATGATGAATAAGGAAGACTTTATTTTATAATAGCAAGATGAAAGGTGAAAACTAAGCACCAAACTTATATTTTCAGTGTAGTGTAATGGATCTGCCCATCACATTTTATCTGCTAGACAGTTTTCTTTTTTAAATTAGAAACCTACCTATTTAAGGAAAATACAACTTATATTTCCCACATAATTTGTAGAAGAAGGATAAACATATATCTAAATATATTTAGGAATATTTGAATGATTAGGAATATTTTGAAAAAAGTATAATATATATTTAAAGTTTCCCTTTAAATATAATTTATATTTCCCTTGTGGCTCAGCTGGTAAAGAAACCACCTGCAGTGTGGGAGACCTGGGTTTGATCCCTGGGTTGGGAAGATCCCCTGGAGAAGGGAAAGGCTATCCACTACAGTATTCTGGCCTAGAGAGTTCCATGAACTATATAGTTCATGGGGTCGCAAAGAGTCGGACATGACTGAACAACTTTCATTTTCACTTAATGCAAAAGACAGATTCAACACACAATCAAGGATGTGGGCCTCACTGGTACCTCATCAATAAGAATGGCAATATTTTACAAAGATGCAAGAATGCATTTACTATCTCACAAAATCTTCACAATACTCCTCAAACTTGAGATGTATTTTTATTTTCAGTATATGTAAAATGAAGTTTAGAGAGGTGCAGTAAAACTCTTACCAAGTCACAGAGCTGCTAAAGGGCAGAGTCTGAACTTAAGCCAAGATTGGTGGCTCCAGAACTGATTTTTTTGTTCAAAAATGGAATGTGGAGAATCCCGTATTGGATGTTCCTTATGATGCTGACGGTTGCTTGCAGTTCTAATTTTGCATAACTTCTAAAGAGAAAAAGAAGTTTCTCTTGTAATCTTACTTACTTTGATAAGTGGCTGGGAGATAGTTTAAAATATTCTCAATGTTTTTCTTACTCTCCAGATGTGGATCCAAGCTTTACATGTAGTGGCTCAGAGGGACTATGATTTTCTGGAGAGTAAGTAATACTGCTTCCATTTATTTTAACTACTGGAATCTCTGCTATAGAGAACAAGAGGATTTCAAAAATGTCCAGGATAGATAAAGGTTTTAGAGATACTTGCAAAATGGGTATTATTTGATCATAAAATCTGAATTTACACTTCTTTTCATTAGTTTAGACTTTTAGTCTCTAGTTATTAGGTTATGTAATTACTGCAAAAGTAAATATTTATTTTAGTTCTATAGAATGCTGAGTTCAATCTTGCCACTAATTTATTTGAACAGATAGCCAATGACCCCTAAATTGAACTCTACAATTGCCAGTGTACATTATGGACCAGATGAACATTTGACACATCACACCGTGTGTATCACTTAATTATGGAAAGCTTATGTAATAACAAACTTTTATATAGTGCATGTTTAACAAGAGGGCATGTAGGAATGAACTCATTTTACAGATGGAGAAAAAAGGCTCAGAGAGGTTAGTGACTTGTCTAGGTTCAAGCTCCTAGTAAGTGGCAGAGTTAGCAGCTGGAAATACTCTGAGGGTGCATGACTATAATCATCTTCCTAATTCTGGGATGATGTGTTATCATGTATTAGAAAGTGAACCANGAAAGGCTATCCACTACAGTATTCTGGCCTAGAGAGTTCCATGAACTATATAGTTCATGGGGTCGCAAAGAGTCGGACATGACTGAACAACTTTCATTTTCACTTAATGCAAAAGACAGATTCAACACACAATCAAGGATGTGGGCCTCACTGGTACCTCATCAATAAGAATGGCAATATTTTACAAAGATGCAAGAATGCATTTACTATCTCACAAAATCTTCACAATACTCCTCAAACTTGAGATGTATTTTTATTTTCAGTATATGTAAAATGAAGTTTAGAGAGGTGCAGTAAAACTCTTACCAAGTCACAGAGCTGCTAAAGGGCAGAGTCTGAACTTAAGCCAAGATTGGTGGCTCCAGAACTGATTTTTTTGTTCAAAAATGGAATGTGGAGAATCCCGTATTGGATGTTCCTTATGATGCTGACGGTTGCTTGCAGTTCTAATTTTGCATAACTTCTAAAGAGAAAAAGAAGTTTCTCTTGTAATCTTACTTACTTTGATAAGTGGCTGGGAGATAGTTTAAAATATTCTCAATGTTTTTCTTACTCTCCAGATGTGGATCCAAGCTTTACATGTAGTGGCTCAGAGGGACTATGATTTTCTGGAGAGTAAGTAATACTGCTTCCATTTATTTTAACTACTGGAATCTCTGCTATAGAGAACAAGAGGATTTCAAAAATGTCCAGGATAGATAAAGGTTTTAGAGATACTTGCAAAATGGGTATTATTTGATCATAAAATCTGAATTTACACTTCTTTTCATTAGTTTAGACTTTTAGTCTCTAGTTATTAGGTTATGTAATTACTGCAAAAGTAAATATTTATTTTAGTTCTATAGAATGCTGAGTTCAATCTTGCCACTAATTTATTTGAACAGATAGCCAATGACCCCTAAATTGAACTCTACAATTGCCAGTGTACATTATGGACCAGATGAACATTTGACACATCACACCGTGTGTATCACTTAATTATGGAAAGCTTATGTAATAACAAACTTTTATATAGTGCATGTTTAACAAGAGGGCATGTAGGAATGAACTCATTTTACAGATGGAGAAAAAAGGCTCAGAGAGGTTAGTGACTTGTCTAGGTTCAAGCTCCTAGTAAGTGGCAGAGTTAGCAGCTGGAAATACTCTGAGGGTGCATGACTATAATCATCTTCCTAATTCTGGGATGATGTGTTATCATGTATTAGAAAGTGAACCAAAGAATACTAAGTAGTCTTAAAGACTAGTGATTGGGGGCAACAAATCCTTGGCTCTAGGAATACCAACTGCATCACTTCCTATGAGAACTCAAAGTCTGAGCTGAAAACGAGTGACTAAAGGAAATTGTAAGGAACCTATATGAGAGGGATATTGTACCACAGTGAGAACACTGAGCCGAGAGATGGAGCCAGTGGAAATTCATCCATAAAACAGGAAGTTGCCCAGAATGGATGACTCAGTTGGGTTGCCTTGTCCTTAGCCCAACAGAAAAATGTCCTCTGGTTCTGCCCTAGGTGACTGACCAGCTGTTACATCCAGGTGCTCCCATGCCTTCTGGCTTCTGGCTGGCTCTACCAATGGGACCCTTGGTAGAGATGGGAGGGATGTGCTGTGCTGTGCTTAGTCACTCAGTCGTGTCTGCCTCCATGGGCTATAGTCTGCCAGACTCCTCTATCCANCCAGCTAAGAAGTGATGAAGTAGGAATGCGAATCCAGGCTCTAATGAGTATAAGTTGCTGCTTCGTTTAGAGTTCTTATGAGTGGGAACTGTGTGGTCCGGTCAGCAGGGCCTTAGAATGCAGGAAGAAACACTGAGATGAGGTGTTAAAGTCATCAGACTATTTAACAGAGAGGTAAGATAATTCTGAATGAACATGGTGTTGGTATGGTGATGGGACTTCTTTGCCTAGAGTCTGGAACAAAGTTTCAGTGACATAAGATTTACAGTGCCATGTTTCTAATTTGTAAACTTTCACAGGACACAAACTATATGTCCCAGTTTCTGCCCCATCTGTTGTGCCATCTCACTGCCAACAAAAAGGCACCATCCAAGTTTACACATGTTTACTCTCAAGGCTCAGAGGCTGAATATATAACTTGAAATACTACATAAGCAAGATTGATTATCATAATATTTTCCTGTAACTGTGAACCACAAAACGACAGGACAAAGATGACATCTGTTCTGGGCTGACTTCAGATACTGAGTCACATTTAATGTTTTCTAAATAAAATCACCAGGGTAGTTTAAGCATTCTATGATACAGTTCTGAATAAATGGTGTTTCTGTAGTTTGACTCATTTGGAAAAGACCCTGATGCTAGGAAAGACTGAAGGCAAAAGAAGGGGGGACAACAGAGGATGAGACGGTTAGATAGCATCACTGACTCAAGGGACATGAATCTGTGCAAACTCCAGGAGACAGTGGAGGACAGAGGAGCCTGGTGTGCTGCAGCCAGGGGAGCTGCAAAGAGTCGGACATGACTTAGCAACAACGAACTCTAGTTTGAAGGAAGTGGATTAAATATACATATCTCTCTGGTGTAAATCTGTCCATTCAAATCCCATATTTTAGTTTAGTTGATTGCTCACATGTTGCTGCTAACATTTTTCAGTGCAGCACTGGAACACCAAAATGACACAAGAAACCCAATTAACAAAATAAAATGTAATGGAATCATTGTCATTATTGAGCTTGTGTTTGTAGTGCCACACATAGAACATATATGATAATGGGATATGTAACAACAATGTGACATGATAACATATGACAACGTGACATAAAATAACAATATGACATATAACAACTACCACTCGAGGCTGAATAATTAAAGATGATGGCTGTCCACCATGAGTACTATGCAGGGCTTAGACTCAGTGATGTACACAGAACAAAGTACACTGATAATAAAATCAGATGACTAAAAATGATGCAGAATATTTTACTATACTAACCTTATATGTAAACATAAAATAAAGATACACACAAAACTCAGAAACGTATGTTTTGAAAGGATACAGACAAATGAGAGGGAAAGGAGAATAAAAGTGAAAATGGAGGTAAAAGTGAGAAGCAAGGAAGAAAGGATTGTTTATGTTTTTCTCTAGCTAAAAAGTTTGTCTACTTAGCTATGCTTCAATTAATACAGGATAAGTTTCTATATTAAATGAAATTAAGTATCCTAAAGTACCATATTAAAAGAATCTTATGCTTGCTTTTGGACTTTCCAGGTTGGCTGTGTGGTAAAGAATCTGCCTGCCAATGCAGGAGACATGGGTTCAGTCCTCGGGTTGGGAAGATCCCCTGGAGACGGAAATGGCAACCCATCCCAGTATTCTTGCCTGGGAAATCCAGTGGACAGAGAAGCCTGGCAGGCTACAGTCCATGGGGTGGCAAAGAGTTGGATACGACTTAGCGACTAAATAATAACACGCTTGCTTTTACAATGTCTCTTAGTAAAAGTCAAGTTCTGACCCTTGACAATATGATAGTTAATTCAGAATTTCCAATGTCTGTTCAGGAAAATCTAATACAGTTATCACCCCCTAGTATATTTTCAACTTGAATGTCATGTTTTGTTGGATCTCCCAGATGGCTCATCATTTTATTCACGTTTGGCTCTTCCTCCAGGACCAGATATTTAAAACAAGATCAATAAAAGAATGTACCCTATATTTTAAATTTATTTTTTGAAAAAAATTCAATCAGCCTCTCCCAAGTAGAGATGAAATTTATGAAGAAATAAATCAAGTTAACTGAAATATCCAAATTTCAGAAAGCAGAGCATTTCAGGGGCACCTAACTCCTGAGGCTCATAGCCAAGAGCGGACAAGATGACTTGAACATCTAAATCTCCCAGTGTAGACAGACACCAGGACACAGTTTTTCTGTACAAGAAAAATAGGCCGGAACAAAAAGGCGAGCACTGAGCGGACAGCTCCTTTTCTGCCTCATGAAAGTATAAAGCTAATACTTCTTACAACCATGAATGGAAAAAATGGTCAGAGCAATCACATACCTACTTCACGAAAGCAAAGTAAGAGCGGAAGGTCAAGTAAGTGGGTAAGAAAAGAAATGTTGAAGTCCACCAGCCAAAAGGGCAGCTGTCTCTTCTTGTGATTTCTTTCTCCATCCTTACCTTGAAGCCTTGGGCTCCTAGGCCAACTTTTCAAGCAGACAGAATAGTTTTGACAAAGGAAGATTAAATGTCTTCATGCTAGAAGGATTTCTTTTTTAAATACTGTCAAATAGATCCTTGTGCATCCTCCTTATTCCCTCTCCTTAAATGTTAGTTTCACTTACACTGAAGAATTGGTAAGAATTTCTGCACATTGAATCCTTGTTAAATGACTAACCCATGGTGCTGTTGCAGACATGTCACTCTACCCTAATTCATTTCAAAGTTAATAATCCTGCCACACATCCTCCTCTTTCCCGCAAGTCACCTTACTTATCCAAGATGTACCTTTGATCGCCCCTGGGCAGAAATGAACTGTAAACAGACTGTCAGAGCTCTAACTGGGATATCCTGCTGAAGCACTTTAAATAAATACTCTGATCCTCGGCAGAAAACTGAAGAAATCAAATGAGATAAAAACCATGTCCACAGGTGATTTTCTGTTGGAATTAGATTATCTTCATATTTTTCACTAAGAGTATGAATGGTTTTTTTCATCACACTAAACAAGAACCCCTATTGTTGTGACATTCATACAGCAACTTCACTCAATAACTGCTGATGTCAACAGCCTTGGCAGGGTAAGTGCTGTACAATTTACAAAGCTCTTAAGGAACTTGTGTAAGTCATACAAGAATGATTTTATAAAACCAAAGCAACTTATGAGATGGTTTTACATTTTTCTGGTTCATTTTTAAAAATAATAGCAGACATAGATGGTGTCCGAAAGACTTAATTTTTATTTGATTATTCCATTTAATCTATCCATAGAAAAGACTTTCAAAGTGAAAGTGAAGTGAAAGTCGCGTCTGACTCTTTTTGACTCCATGGACTATACAGTCCATGGAATTCTCTAGGCCAGAATACTGGAGTGGGCAGCCTTTCCCTTCTCCAGGGGATCTTTCCAACCCAGGGATCGAACCCAGGTCTCTTGCCTTGCAGGAGGATTCTTTACTAACTGAGCTATCATGGAAGCCACAGAATTAAAATTCTAAAAATCAGAACTCATTCTCAAAGAGGCATTTTTTAAAATGTATTCATTATAAGAGATAACATAGAAATCTTTAGTTGTATCTGGAAAGTCAAGAATAAACCTGAGATAAAGGGTCACTGAGGTNCTTGCCTTGCAGGAGGATTCTTTACTAACTGAGCTATCATGGAAGCCACAGAATTAAAATTCTAAAAATCAGAACTCATTCTCAAAGAGGCATTTTTTAAAATGTATTCATTATAAGAGATAACATAGAAATCTTTAGTTGTATCTGGAAAGTCAAGAATAAACCTGAGATAAAGGGTCACTGAGGTAAGGTTAGTTGTTATCAAACTTTTCCTATGCATAAATGCTGCACAAAAGAATCAGATGTGCCCAACTTCAGGATTGATAACTTTTCATAGAAAAGAGCCCTAAAAGTTAAGGGATCAAAGGTGCAGAGGTGCTGGGGGGTGCCCCATCCACTAGAGCTTCCACATGCCCCCTAGACCTAAATTAACAATTACTACAAAGAGTGGTCTTTCTCCAAATTTGGAGTTTGTCCCCAGTATCTCTAGGGATCTTTCCATCTTACTTGTTGACAGATTTCCCAACAGTTTTAATCACATAACCTCATTGGTGTCACAATTTTTTTGGAAGAAAACCTCTTTCCTTAGTAACGTATTGGTTTTAACTATTAAGATTAAAGCAAGTGCCAATTAAAGCGATTATACCTGTATTGGCCCAAGGAAAATCCAGTATCACAGTGTTTACCAAACTCAACCAAACAAAAAAAACCCAGCTCTTATACTCTCTAGGGTAGGCACTGTGAATTTGAGCTCAACTTTCCTTTCCCACTCATTTAGCCTTTCCAGTTCATCCCAAAACTATACATGGCAAAGTTATTTTATAAGATATATTGAAAGCAGGCTGCTGAAATATTACTAACAGCTATCTGAAACCTTGCCAGGTCAAGTGGAAAAAAAGTGACCCAAGGGAGAACTAAGTGAACACAGAGGTATCCAGGGAAGCAGGTCAACAACAGGATACCACCACTAAGAAATGCCTGGAAAGATCTATGTCACACGGAGACGGACTGTTTCTCTGTCTGTTGACATGCCAACAAGGGCAGCAGAAAAATAGAGAAGACCAGGAAATCAGTTGTTTGATCTCCATAATACCGAAGAGATCTGACTTTTTTTTCAGGAATCAGTTGAATCAGAAATCTCTTTTGGTGACCCACTGACACAGTTCTGCCAGAGTGGAAGAAGGAATGAGAAAGAACATGAGAGAGGATGTAATACATCTCAGTGCAAGTGGACCTGCCTGTTGGTGAAGCCTCACGTACGTTTCTAAGCACCCGAACTATCTAAAATAGGTATCACCAATGTACA
This sequence comes from Neotragus moschatus, assembly GCA_006410615.1. Lineage (NCBI taxonomy): Eukaryota > Metazoa > Chordata > Mammalia > Artiodactyla > Bovidae > Neotragus > Neotragus moschatus. Next base: position 1,626,684 of record SJYA01001556.1, on the reverse strand, counting down.
CTGGCAAGTGTGCTGCCATTTTGAAAGTAATATTATATCCATGTGATCTTCATGGCAACCCTGTATGATACATGGAGGACAAACTATAGTCCCCAGTGTATACTTGAGCATTTTGATTTGAACTAATTGAAAACATGCAATTAGAAATTGGGGAAGTCTGGATTAGAACCCAGGTGCTTGTTGTATGCATGCTAATAATGTATTACACTTCTTAGCCATGCCGATCAAGCAAAAAGGGTTTGCCTCATTGTTTGAAAAACTCATAAACAATTCATATGAAGTTAGGAGCAATCCAAAGCACATGGAACTGGAAAAGTGAGTTTCAGCTGCTTGCAATAATACTGGAAGATTCTTTGATACTGTGCAAATGTGTTTAAGTATTAATAGCTTGAGAAATTTACTTAAATTAAACTCCCTTTAAAAAAAAAGTAAGGCGAAGACAAGCCAAGTCAGGAAATTAAAATTTAAGGCTGTCACTCTGTGGTTACAAAAAAGAGGAAAGAGAGTGAGTAAAAAGCATATGAACACATCTTTTATATTTGGGTTTTAAACAGGAATAAAAGAAAATTATAATTTAAGAGAAAAATACACAAGTTCAGAGGCTTTTAACTTAAGTGTAGTTTCAGACCTACCAATGAAAATGTTTACCTTAGGAAATGTTTATTGGCAAAACGTATTTATTTCAGAATGTAAAGCAAATCGAAAGCACAGGCAGTTCTTTTCTCCTTACTGAGGGAGTTCTGTGCATGGCACATGTGTATGTGTGTGT
>SJYA01001556.1:1583862-1623527 GCA_006410615.1 Neotragus moschatus | reverse complement strand
AGGACAAACTATAGTCCCCAGTGTATACTTGAGCATTTTGATTTGAACTAATTGAAAACATGCAATTAGAAATTGGGGAAGTCTGGATTAGAACCCAGGTGCTTGTTGTATGCATGCTAATAATGTATTACACTTCTTAGCCATGCCGATCAAGCAAAAAGGGTTTGCCTCATTGTTTGAAAAACTCATAAACAATTCATATGAAGTTAGGAGCAATCCAAAGCACATGGAACTGGAAAAGTGAGTTTCAGCTGCTTGCAATAATACTGGAAGATTCTTTGATACTGTGCAAATGTGTTTAAGTATTAATAGCTTGAGAAATTTACTTAAATTAAACTCCCTTTAAAAAAAAAGTAAGGCGAAGACAAGCCAAGTCAGGAAATTAAAATTTAAGGCTGTCACTCTGTGGTTACAAAAAAGAGGAAAGAGAGTGAGTAAAAAGCATATGAACACATCTTTTATATTTGGGTTTTAAACAGGAATAAAAGAAAATTATAATTTAAGAGAAAAATACACAAGTTCAGAGGCTTTTAACTTAAGTGTAGTTTCAGACCTACCAATGAAAATGTTTACCTTAGGAAATGTTTATTGGCAAAATGTATTTATTTCAGAATGTAAAGCAAATCGAAAGCACAGGCAGTTCTTTTCTCCTTACTGAGGGAGTTCTGTGCATGGCACATGTGTATGTGTGTGTCTGTCTGTCTGTCTGTCTGTCTGCCTGCCTGCCTGCCTGCCAGTCTTGGGCTCTTTCAGAGTAACTTTCAAACAGCAGGATCCAGAAGGGTTCCACAGTGAACCTGCCTTTTCCAACCCAAACTGCAAATATTCTAAGCTGAATATCTATTTCCTCATTTGTGATCATTTTATAAGCTTCTAGACTACATTCTCTACAACCATACAACATGGAGAAAATGGCACAATGATCTGAAAATCTCACATATTCTGAGCTACCTGAAAGAATACAAATATCAAAAAAGTATCAGAACGTTTTTATTATGAGTCCTGTCCCTGTTTGTTTTTAAAGTTAAGGCAACTAAAAAAGAAAAAGAAGAAATCCAACTATAATATTTTGTAGCTGCTGCAAATTCCTTTGAAAAAAATCAAGCATAAATAATTTAAAAAACAAATATAACATTGTTTGTGCATAATGGCTTATACTTGCCTCTAAACATTATAGCTTATGGACTAGGGGATACATGGAAAGCTCAAGCTATTAAAATTATTTGCTTCTCAATGACAACCCACATAACACATGGGCATATCTAGCAGCCTGAGTTTGGTCTCTACATACCATTTCCCACTAAAAGATCACAGCACCTTGGGGAAATGGCTGGTTCCAAGCAGAGAGGAAGGAAATGTAGCTATTACACGTATTCATGTATAAGCAGGGCTTCCCAGGTGGTGCTCGTGGTAAAAGACCCTCCTGCCAATGCAAGAGACATAGGAGACACAGGTTCAATCCCTGGGTAAGGAAGATCCCCTGGAAGACAGCCTTGCAACTCATTTCAGTATTCTTGCCTGGAGAATCCAGCAGACAGAGGAGCCTGGCAAGCTACAGCCCATGAGGTCACAAAGAGTCGGACACGGCTGAAGTGAGTTAGCACACACGCATGCACATATGTATAAGCAGATGCATTTACTCTTAACTATAAAATCCCAGTATCTGGGGCCTCAAAACAATAAGTGCTCTGTTTAAAGTGTTGTGGGCATAATTAAGCCAGGGATCATTAACACTGAAATGACAGAACACAGAATCTCACTGTTAGTGTAGTCTTCAATAAACTTTCCTTGTACCTAAGCAAATGTATTTAGTCAGTTAGTTGGACAATCATTTGCAGTATTCAACTGACAAACATTTCATATTTTAAAAGTATCAGAATTTTAAAATATTTTAGGAGTCAAATTCAGTTGTTTTAATTAAATGCACTCTAACAAAATGTCTAGGTTGTTTGGATAAAATCCCATTTAACATTTGCTATATTTATTAAAAGTTCAAATTATAAAATTTCTAGATTATATAAAGTACTCAAGTTGAATAGCCAGGTCATTTAACAAACGTACAATATGTTCAATAGTACTATGCATGAGAAATCTGCCCAATTAGGTCAAATTGAATTATCGATGGAAATATATGATAGATCATAATGGTTTTAACAGAAAGATTATCAAACTGCTTAAAAATCTATATAAATATTATTGAGTCAGGTTTATATGAAATATAGGCAATATATGCTTGAATATTTAGAATGACCTGATGCATTTTCTAATTTGAAACATTTTAGAAATCATATATTTCTATGGTATTAGAAGCTAGGTTTCCATGACACAAAATGAAGGAGATACTTGGTAGGTGCCGTTCACTCTTAAAATGAATTAGCTGTCTATCAGTAAGTTATTAAAATATATTTGAGTGGTGTACATCAGTAAAACCATATAGGGTATATGAAAGCATTGACTCCAAAATCAGCTTATGGTGTCAATTATTTAGGTGGGTGGAGTTGACAACTGTTACCTTCACCATTTGATATATGTACATGGCTTAATCTCAGTATACAATGATAGAATCTGAAGAGTACCAAATATGACTCATTGATATGCTAGAAAATACAGATTAATAAAAACAGAGCTACTACTTAATACTGAGCTTCAAGGATGAGGAATATTGGGTTGGCCAAGAAGTTTGCTTATAAGATATTGTGGAAAAACCTGAAAAAACCTTTTGGCCAACCCAATATTTTCATTAAATAAAATATAATGATAATAAAGTTTCATATTGATTATTTTTTAAAATTCAATAGCATTAAAACATTTAAGGTAAGAATTAGCCAACCTATTTTTATATACACTGATATTGTTGCCAAATTTTATATAATACGTATTTGATATCTGTGCTGTGTTTGGCTCAATATATTTTATATTTGCATAAAAGTTTAGATTTAGGTTTTGCTGAACACTATCTGGTTAGGCCAAAACCTTTAGGATTTAGTTTTAGGGAAAGAACCAGGGGTTTTCAACTTCATAATGATAACTGTCCCCAAATATATTTACATGTTGCAATTTAGCACTTAGAAGGCACTTTTTCTTACTACTATAAGTCAGATCCTAGCCTAGGTTATAAAATTACATAAAACAGCTTAATTAATGCACTAATAGCACTAGCCAGATTCTATCTTCTGAAAACCCAGGACCAAAAAATTCAGGGAGGAAGAAGGCAAGAAAAACAAACAAAAAAAGCGTTTTCATTCTGGATCCAGGAGCAGCTCTAGGTAAAATTTTGTAATGGGTGACCTTTGCATTCTTCTAATCTCTTTTCTGGGTTCCCCCTTATGCAGAGTTTGTTCTTTTCCTCATCTCCCAATTCTGTGCCATATTCTGAGTCTTCTTCACACTTCTACCCAGGCTCGATCAACTCGGGAAAGACTCTGGATCCCCTCAAGGAGTGTCTTTCACTAGCCCACACTCCAGTCAGTGGTCACCTTTCATCAAAGCAGTTGGATCAGACAGAAGCCACAAGGAGAGCAATCTGATGGAATTAAGACACAAAGTGTGCCTATAGCCCTTCTAGCTGTATTTGCATTTCTTAAAAATAATGCTAAGTCTCACAAATGCTTTAAAGGGGGGAGTTTTAAGATTCTCATAATTTGGAGAGTGCAGGCCTACCACAGTGACAAGAAAGCCCATCCAGGAACAGGACACTCTTTCAGATCATACCGTCTCATACGGTGCCTTCCCTCACAGGACAAATATGCCTTTTCACTTCTGAATCCAGCTTCTCTATATGCTCCAGGGTTTATGGTTTTTCCCTCAGTGTGGCAAGGGGGGGATGAAAGGGAGGGCTCTGCAGGTGACTGGGTACGGTGTTATTTAATGTTGGGAACCACTGTAAATAATTTAAGGGAGCAAATTTGCATTCTTATTTACGTTTGGTTCAGGATTAATTTGGAATTTGTTGTATTTCATCAACATACACCAACTTCAGAAAAAGGGAAATCTCTTTTGATATTAAAACCCAAGAGCAGATGTTCAACTAGAGATTAGCCACATAACACTGACAGTTGACTTTCTCATTCAGATAGTCAAATACGTTGTATTTCTTTTCTAGCTATCTAATTTCAAACTTCTTTGAAAATCTAAACAAGGTCTGAGCTTTGATGGCTTAGTGAGGGAACATAAATAAGTAAAAATTTTGAAGCTAAAAGTAAACTATATCAATTGTTTAATAAAACCTTTAAAAGCAGAAGAAAGAGATACTGTCACACGTGATTAACAATCTTGGTCACAGTAAGAAATGCTTCACTTCATCATTCTTTAGAAGCTTGCTCTAATAAAAAAATTTTCAGTTAGTCTCATATGAGTGGCAACAAGGAATCTTAGGAATCTTTTAGTCATCAGGAATTATTTAAAAGTATCACTCCACGACATCTAAAATGTTTTTGTTTTTTTAAAAAAAAAGTTTTATAGTGAATGACTTTTTAGATACCAATGCTGGAATAGTAATTACCTGCAAGGGACTTGCCGAGGACCTGTTTTTAGGTACTGTAAATGCTTTGAGAACATTGTCTTCATCTTCTGATACTGTCGTCATTAAAACGGAACTTGTAAGAATATTCTGAAGGAAAAGAGAATAATTTGAAATTGAAATGAGGTAGGATAATAAGGGGACTGACAGAATTCTAACACTTGAAAGAGTAGATCACTATGAGTTGACACACATTAGCAGGAAAAAAAAAAAGCAGGTATCTGCCAGAAATTCTCTTCCCAAGGTGCTAAATGGAGAACTCAACTCGGCACTAACCCTAATCCCACTGGCAAACATCACTAAAACAAAAAGCTTCGAGGTCCCACACAGTTCCAGGAATGAGGCAGGGCACTCAAAAACATCTGCTAAATGAGTTAATAAAGACATATCTTTAAAATGAAAGATTTACTAAGCTCTGGTGAGAGAACTGTTCATTTCATATAATGGTAAAAAATCTTTTTGAGTTACAGATTAATGGTAGTATAATTTAAAGGTGAAAAGAATGGAATTTAGAACCAAAGTTCTAACCCAGAACCACCACTTGTAAGCTATACAGTCTTGAACAAGTGACTAAGCCTCCTCGTGCCTCAGTTTCCCTACTAGTATAATGGAAATGACAATGTTACCAACCCTGTAGGGTACTTGTGAGGGTTAGATATCTGAGTTAATGCATCTAAAGCTCTGAGACTGTTAATCACCACTTTGCACACACTGAATAAATATTAGCAATTGCTATTACCTCTGATTCTTCGTAAGAGAAAAGGGTCATCATTCACAAATTACAAACTTTTAAAATGGCAGCCCACTCCAGTACTCTTGCCTGGAAAATCCCATGGGTAGAAGAGCCTGCTAGGCTGCAGTCCATGGGGCTGCTAAGAGTCAGACAGGACTGAGCGACTTCACTTTCACTTTTCACTTTCATGCATTGGAGAAGGAAATGGCAACCCACTCCAGTGTCCTTGCCTGGAGAATCCCAGGGATGGGGGAGCCTGGTGGGCTGCCGTCTATGGGGTCGCACAGAGTCGGACACGACTGAAGCGACTTAGCAGTAAGAGGAAAACAAAAAAAAGGAAAACAAAACAACAACTACCAAGCTATGAAAAGACACGGAAAACATTTAAGAGCATATTACTAAATGAAAGAAGCTAGTCAGGAAGCTTCATACTGTACGATTCCAATTATATAATATTATGCAAGATGCAAAACTATAGACTAAAAAGATCAGTGGGTGCCAGAAGCTGAGGCAGAGGGAAGGATAACTAGACAGAACACGGAGGACCTTCAGGACTGTGAAACTACGTTCTATTATACTATAATGGTGGATAAACGTCAGTATAAGTTTGTCCAAATACATAGACTGTGTAACACCAAAAGTGAACTCTAAGGTAAACTATGGGTTTAGGGTGACTATGTGTCAATGTGGGCTGCTCAGCTGTAACAAATGTAACCCCCTGGTGGGTGATGTTTTTAAGGGGGAGGCTATGCATATGTGAGGTTAAGGATACAGGGAAAATCTCTGTATCTTTTGTTCAACTTTGCTATTAATTTAAGACTGCTCTGAAAAATAGTCTGTTTTAAAAAATGGTTGTAACCAAAGCAATGCAACATTGTGTATGATAAAGGGCATTTACTACATATAAAGAGTCGGACAGGGCTGAGCATGCATGCACACAACTCAGATGCTACGTAAAACCAAACAGAAGACAACTTACCAAGGAGGAAATACAGGTATCCCCTGCTATTCAAAAGCTCACTTCATACCACTTCACTTTGATGAAAGTCCTACATTAGTAGTTATTTTCATGAACAGCTAACCAAGAAATCCAAAGAGAATTTTTGCTTTTGTTTTGCAGCCAACTATTATAGAGGCAGCACAGACCCTGAGTAGTGAGAGTGGCTTCACCAAGTTCCTTTGCCAGGCAGTACACTCAGCATCTCAGCACCAAGTGCCACAGTTTAGAACTGGTACGAGCATCGTCATCTCAATTTATTTATTTTTATTCATTTTTTACTCAATCATAGTTGCTTTAAAATATTATATTAGTTTCTGATGTACAATATGTATAACACTAGATATTTTTATACATTATACATCATACACAGTTATAAAATGCTATCTTTCTTGTGCTTCATATTGAAAGCAAAAAATGAAAGTCATTCAGTCATGTCTGACTCTTAGCGACCCCATGGACTGTAGTCCACCAGGCTCCTTTGTCCATGGGATTCTCCAGGTGCTATACATTATATCTGCGTAATATTTATAACTGGGAGTCTGTACCTCTTAAACCTCTTCACTTATTTCACCCCCATCCCTTTTCCCTCTGGCAACCACTAGCTTGTACTCTGTATCTGTGAGTCTGTTTCTATTTGTTTCTTTGTTTTGTTTTCTAAAATTCGATTTATTTTTTGCACCTGTTAGTAAGATAAGTCCTAAGGTAAACTACTTCTTTGCTTTATGGTGGCTCAGTGGTAAAGGATCTGCATGCCATGCAGGAGACCTGGGTTCAGTCCCTGGGGTGGGAAGATCCCTTGGAGAAGGAAATGGCCACCCACTCCAGTATTCTTGGCTGGGAAATCCCATGGATAAAGGAACCTGGCAGACTAAAGTCCATATGGTCACCAGAGTCAGACATGACTTTGTGACTAAACCACCACCAAAGGTTTCACAGGAATGCTCTACTTTCAGATAGTAGGAGAAACTTGTACTACTTTTAGAAGAAAAATAATTAAAAGATAATGTAAAAATTAGCATTGTTTTCATGGAAATATGTATTTCCATGCCATAGATTTTTTTAAGTGGCCAGGACTTTCAACTTGAATAAACAACAAACAAGTCTGCAGTAGAACAGGATCTATTTCCAAAACATGAACAAAATCTCATCCTATATTCAACATTAATGATCCTAAGAAAATAATCACGTGAGAGAATATTGAGAAGTATGATGCATGAAAACCACAATGGCCCCACATGCCCCACACAGAATTCTGTGAGCCACCGACATCTTATAACATGGGGGTGTACTTACTGGCATGTCTGCCACAGGCGATGCCTGTGTGAACAGCTGAGTGTTCAGACTATCCCCTTCCCAGTGGTTTGAGCAGAAGAAGTTTCCTGCTTTATCAGTTGGAGATTCCACCTAAAAGCAAACAGGAAGTGCTTTGTTGTTTCTAGAGCTAGAACTTCCCAAGAAACAGTTACACTTAGGAGTCAATTTCCGTAAGATGAATAAAATCTGAGGATCTAACGAGTAACATGGTGAGTACAGCTGATAATACAATATTGTATAGTTGAAATTTGCTAAGAGAGTAGAACTTAAATGTTATCACTGGAAAAAAGGTAAATATGTGAGGTAATAGATATGTTAATTAACTCAATGGGGGAGAATCCTTTCACAAAGTACATGTATATCAAAACATCACATTGTACACTTTAAATGTCTTATACTTTTATTTGTCAATTATATCTCAGTAAAGCTGAAGAAAAAGTCAATCTCTAGCCAATCTCTCAACCTCTTATCCTTATATGAAAATAAATTCAAAAGGCCGGGTATCTAACCTGCTGGAAATGCTTCTTGATATAAAGCTAAAACTTTGATCTTGGCAAGTTAGATTCCCTTTCTTTTACACTATGAATTAAAGAAACCATTATTTTATTAGTTTCAATTCTCCATGATATCCAACAATTAAACATCTATGTATCAGTCAGTCATCTATCCATCTTTATATCAGTGATTTTAAAAAATACAATATACAAAGCTGCTTCCTTCTCTTTCCTCTATACTTTCTAGCATCTTTTCTGTTCAAACAGGAAGGAAATAGAAGTGGCTTGGCTTCCCAATCATGGCATGCATATGCTGCCAAGCCTGGCAGTACCTCTTAACAGCATCTTATATGAAAATATTGTACGAAACATGGTGTTACACAGTGCCCACGCCAGACACATCAAGCTGCCCACAAGGAACAAAGGCAGCAGGATTGTTCTTTTCAAAGGATCCCATGTTTACCTCTTGTTTAATCTTCTTCAGTAAAGGTTGTCCGTTTTCTTGAAACTCAGCAACAATCCCAGATTCATCAGATTCCTGTTTGATCACATCTTGTAGGTCTTCTACTAGATGAGATGGTGTCTGAGGCTGAAGGAAAGATTGGGTACATTTGCATCAGAGGAAATTTTCTATCAGTATTAATAAACCAACTAAACCCAAGAAATTTACTAGAACTTACTAGCATCTTCAGGGGACCATATTTAATTTCTTGAGCTGTGAGTGCTTGTTTGAATGGTGTAGGAGTTCTTGGAGAGCTTTCCAGAATTGACCTTTTGATAGCTGGAGTTCTGAAACTTTAAAATGAAGACAAGAATTGGTTCATTATGAAAGATCATATGTCCTTTATGTTTCTCTACCTATTAAATGTAATTTCTTCTACTAAATACAATAAACTCATTGATACAGAATAGGGTATGCTGATGGATCATGTATGTATTATTAAGGAAAAGATAATATGTCTATCATGTATTTCCAAATATTTCAAACTATCATACCCCAAAACTAAGAGCATTAAAATATTTCTCATCTTTCTTTAATCATTCATGTAGTGACTCTAAGCCTTTAAAATGAACATAAGCATTATGAAGATCTGATGTCATTTACAAATCAACTTTATTATCTTTTATCTATCCACAATAGAAAACATGCTAACCTCTGAAAACTAAAAGGTTTTTAAAACTGTTTTTAAAACATATTTATGGTATCAGAAATAATAAAATTGCATTTTTAAAAGGTTTATTACAATTCATATTGATGTTCTCTAGCATTTTTTTTTGAATTGGTTAAGCCTTTATTGAATATAAACAATGGCTTAATCATTCATATACTTCTCCTGGGGATGGCAAAATAGGTCCATTTGATAGATAAATTTCAGAAAGAAAAAATAAGATTTAAAAATATAAACTAAGTAAAGAACCATACTTATTCCAAAGTTTATAATTAGAGCAGAAAGGATGTTGAAAATCTTGTCTTCAATGAAAAAGACTTATTGAACAAACAGAAAAACTGAATGGAAAAGGTATATTAAACCTTTCTCTAGATATACAGGAAATTGTGAAGTGAACTACAAAAGATAGTTTATTCTCGCCCGCTTCCACCTCTAGGTAGCTCTAACAAGCCCAGGATAGACATATTCACTGTGGAAATACACATGATTATGAACATAGAAGTGGATCAGTAAAATTATACACATAAAAGTAGATCAGACACTTGGGGACTATTTTCTATTAATTAACTGTAAGTAAATAAATAATTTTTTTCTTGAAATAAGGACTTACATAGTATTTTCCTTTTGAATTTTCACAGTCTGGTCTCTATGAAATGGAGTTGTAACAGTCAATTTGTGACCATTTAGTGGGGTGGAAGTTAAAGAAGGCATTTCCAAGTCTAAGTTTTCATGGTTATTGGAAGTATTTAAGAACTAAATACGAGAAGAAAGAAAAAAATACTTAAGTTAAACAGTGACTCTTTACTCAGCCCAATTTAAAAATCGATGTTAACAAATAGGTATGTTTTACTGACCCACTATATGAAACAATGATGTTAACAAGTACACAGTGTTTTATTTCCATTTAGCACCCAAGATTTGGAATATGATTTCCAAAAACAACTTGCAAAATCCTAAGAAAACATTCTCAATAAATGATACCTGTCACTAAAGAGAATGAGATGCACTTTTTATTAATGTTAAAAGTGTTGAAGTGACTTCTTTTGGAAAGTAATCATTGTTTTTCTTTCATACTTTTTTTTTCTCTTTAGTCACCTAGGAAACATCATTGTATAAAATTGACCTTATATGAAAAATCCTGTATCTCTCAAAACACTGATGTTCTGGGAAAGTAACAGGTGTTCCTCAAATGGTTTCAAGGTAAGACAAATTTGGAAAACGTATTGCAATCTCTTGGAAATTCACAACGCACATTAGTGTATTTAAAACTTTGAGAGATCCTGCAGTAAAGAAACTGCTTTAATTTCGTTCAGTTCAGTGTTTCCCAAACTTACACACCTGTATATTTAGGTATCTTTTCTGGAACATCATTAAAGTCTTACAGAACTAATATGCTCCAGAACAGAATTTGGAAAATACAAGCGAAAAATAAGATTGGTTTTTAGTGGGCTTATCATTTGCTCACACTTAGAGTTATTCTTAAAACAGACTCAACAGACATAACTGGAAAAATGTTTTAAAGTGCCAAATTAACTTCAAATGTTTAAGTAATTAAGGAACATGATCTTTGATAAGAATTATAATTTCTATGTCTTAAAAATCTATATGAAATAAGAACATTCACTGGCAAAAAAAAAAAAATGTGCTAATAAAATATTATGGCATGACTCAGAAGAGCCAATGTTGAGAAAGTGAAATTAAAGCGTACGTTATTTTTCTTAAGCATTTGTTCCTCGTTTTCTTCCAAAATTTTTTCACTTAAAGATGGATTGGAACCTTTAAATTGTCTAGTTGCACTTCAAAGTTATCTAAACATTTGGTCCCCTCCTCCCCTGGGTCAGTGAATCATGTAATAATAAGGGAACAAAGAGACAGAAAATCTGTTAAAGTTTTTAAAGGGAGGGAAGGGATGAGAGACAAGGAAGAAATAGAAATGTTAAAACTCCAGTGTGGAAGGAAATAAATGCACATCCCATGCAACTAACCATCCTTCAAATCACCAGAAAGTCAGAGAGAGAATTATGACAAAATCATCAGTCAGTCTACAGACAGCCTAAACTCTTGGAGGCAGTATGACTTAGCAATAGCTAGAGGCAACAAATGGAACGAAATCAGTGAAGACAACAGTAATTAGTCATTTGTTCCAAAGGATTAGTTTCTAGATTATTAAGGCTCAGGTGTCTGTTGAAAATTAGTAACAGCTGTGCAGAAATTGTGCTCTACCTGCGAGGGGGAGAATGGTAGGCTTTTGACAGGGGAACGCTTGGGAGTTGAACTGCTGACGTCAGCAAGTATCAAGGAACTAGAGTGTCCAGTGAGTACGGGGCTGGCCTGGCTCCGCTTTTTTCGAAGGATGACCCGTGGAACTGTGCTGGGCCTCGCAGGAGGGAAGGGCTTGGGCAGGTCAAGTGAACCCTCACTCAACTTGCGTCTGTTCGCCCTCGTGCTAGGCTCTCCTGCAGGTCTATTCACACTGCCCTCTCTCTGCTGAAGCTGGAGGGCTTTGCCTGCATCGTGTTGGCTAGGTGAAAAATCTGCTTCTTCAAAGAATTCAAAACTGCTGAGATCACCCCACGATGAAGCATCCTGAAACAATGTGGGAGGCACAGAACTTTGAGACAGTGTGTGCATGGTGTGTGCCATCACCTGTAACACAGCACTGAGAAAGATGCTGAATGCAAAGAGAACACCTGGCCCCCTTGCTAGACTTCCTGTGAAACAGCCTGGAGACTGAAACAGTTGTTCTGGCACAGGGCACGGGGTGTCTCCCATGCTGCCTCGAGGCTGGCTCTCCCGGGCGCTGCAGGAAGCTCCCAGTACTCTATCATTTGCATGCAGTTCAAAGCAAAAAGAAAACCTCTTGGGTGGCACATCTTGGCAATGTTCATCCTTTGTCTGAGGGAGATGCAATAAATGCTTTTTAATTAACTGGGAAACAAAGAAAATGAATTGTCAGCTTTTCTGATGCTGAATTCAAGTTTGTTTCACTGGAGATGGTTTGTGTCAGTGAACTAGTTGGGGCCAGTAATCAATAATCAATGTTTGTGGAGAAAGCCATGTACTACCAATGAACTTATTACCACTTCAAATATATTGGAAGATTGCTTTAAGTTCTAAATATTTCTTAACATAATTCTTAATGAGCTATCCAAAAGCAAAGCACAGTTCTAGGAAAACACAAAGGAATGAATAAACAGAGTTGAAATAAAAAAGTTTAAAATAATCCAAATATTCCTATAGCCCAAGCTCAACTTAAAGGTCATTGACTTTACTGTTTTTATAATTATGTATTTTGAAGGAAATGTGTGAAAAGCTACCTTTTATGTGGGTAGCCTAAGAAATCAGATATTGAAGAAACACACGAAAAGTACAGTCAGCCTTATATGTTTACATTACTATATGCTAATAACACAATATTCACTACAGAAAATGGCCACGATTTGAGAAGTGGGTTTCCTAATTCCTCTTCCCAAAACATTAACTTGCCTTAAAAATTCTACTTACAGAATCTATAAATTGAAGTGTTTCTGCAAATTCTAAGAGGTTCTTAACATTGTCCAGGATGGTGCCTTGGTGGACGATCATGCACCTGGCAGGAGACGCACTTTCTTCAGGTAGGGAGCCAGGATCCACGGGCAGAGATGGAGTGGAGTGGTGCTCTTCCAAACAGGAAACAGGTGCACTGTCTCCGTGAGGTCTGGTGTGGTCGGCAATGGTGGTGCTGTGCCACCCGGGGTAGCTGCATGTGTGGTTCTGTGTCTAAGGAGGGGGGTGGGGGAATAAAGAGCGAGCAGGGAGAAGAAAGGGAGAAGGAACTTAGCAATGAAGTTGCATAAGGTATCAGATGCTGTTAGAGGAAAGATAAAAGCCATTGCATCATCCAGAACTTGCGCCTCTGAAACAGTTGTCAAGATGTTTCCTTTTATCAATGCAAGACCCCACTTTTTAGTAGTGGTATATAGCCTGTCATCTATGGATGACCTTCATTGTCATCATTTTGTTAAAACTGCAAACAGAGGAACTCTGTAACAAGGAACAACTCTCACATGGAATGTCTTAAAGATCTACTTGAACATAATTCCCAAAAGGACCATAAATGTTTGTTGTGAATTAAGTGGGCTATTATTCGCACCCTAACCTACACAAGGGCTGGAAGATTCAAAAGTTAGAGTTTCTTTTATCTGTGTATATTCTTGTGTCTTCTATTCCTTTCTAATGCTACAGATTGCACTGATGCAGTAAAGAGCTGCCAAATCAACGTGGTTACAAAAGCAGAAGAGCAAATTAACAGAAGTGTCCTTTCAGCATGACCACGCAACAGGAGAAATTGCAAAACATTAACTAAAGTTAAAACGTGGTCGAACTATCAAAGGCATATAATCATTTTATTATTTAACCAAAAAGAAATCTACTCCTGAGGATACCTACTGGGTATTGTATCTTTTATTCTCTTTGTTGGTTAACTACATATGTTACAAAGTACAAGCTGCTTTCCCAGTTTGTCGTCCAGTCACTAGAAAAGATGTCAAAATTCAATAATGGTCCACACGGCTTTTGTGCATGCAAACAAAAGAGGGTCACTTATTTATGGAGAGATTTGAGATATATATATATATATTTTTTACATGGATATATTGGGCATACATTAAATTATGTTTGAAATGATAAATATGAAAATCTAGCTTAAGAAAATAGAAAAAAATTCAATGAATAGGCACCAGACACACAGCTTGGTAAAAAAAAAAATTGCAAATTTTCAGTTTTTTCTCTGCTACTCACTAAATTGATTATAGTCCTTCTGAAGAAAAAAAAAAAAATTGAGGAAGAGACTCACAAATGGATACTAAGGTTCTACGGCAACACAAAAGGACAACTTCCAAGTTAGTCAACACACATTGTGATACCGATTACATTTTATTACAAGGAACCTCTAGTGTTTAAACATTGTTAGTGGATATATGGAGTCTTGATTAGTGTGATAGTTAGAAGATAAAGGAAAAGATATAGGAGAACACTGGGGTCAAGCATTATCCACCGCTCGGGTCAAGCACGCAGCGACAGCTTACTGGAAGTGTCTGCTGTCCTTTGAGTTCGTTCTCAGTTGACATTAGAAGCAACTCTAACTCCTTTATTCGCTTTTCTTTCTCAGGGTCTTCATCATTATAGTGTCTCTGAAATGAAAAGTTAAGCAAGAAAAAAACACAAAGGCCTGGTTGGCAGCTGTAAATACAATGGTCACAGCCTGTGGCTCACGAGGGCCCACACAGAACCCAAAGAACCCTGGCATGGAACCAACGCCAACGCCAACCGAAGCTGGCCACGATAGACATCTCGGTGAATGTTATCCCAGACAGAAGGGAGGGATGTGAACCATGAGGCTGAAGGAGATGCTGACAGAGGGGTTGTTTCAACTTTCAACATCAGAGAACCAGAGATCCCCGTGCTAATTCGATCGGGAAGTGTAGCCTGCTGGCCAGAACTCCGCCCATTTTATCACTGTCCCCCATTTTTTTAACTTCAGTGGATCAGGTGGAAATAAGTGTTTGGATGAAAGAACCAGAGCTGTGCCTTGAGCAACTAATGAGCTTCTTTATGAAATGATCTTACAGTGGGCTTACCTGAATAGCTGCAGCAGCTGGCTGAGGGACATTGACTATATTTACATGTAATGCTACAGGGTATGGGACGTGACTGGAGACCTACATCAAAAATGCAAAACAAAGGCCGAGTCATTCATGGTTACACATGCTTCAGGGGGCTTGTTGGCTTCCTCAAGTTTCACTCTAAGACTAAGGCAAAAAAAAAAAAAAACACTTTTCTGATAAAATTCACAAAGCAAAATGAAATCCAATTCTAATTTGAAATTTTAGCCAAACATTTAATAATATTAAAGCAACATAGTGAAAAACATTTTTAATGCTCATCAATTATGACAGGAAGTATTCCTTAGAGAAAACTAGAAAGAAAACTATAACCTGAAATACATTCATGAGTGTATGAAAGAAGTTTTGATGCCAAAACAGCTGACACTAGCTGTTTATAAATAAAAATATTTTTCTGTGAATTATTATGAGTTTTTTTAGTAAAGAGTACAGCAGCTCTTAGGATAGTTCATTCATCTGACACTTTTTAGGAAAGTCTGCAGTCAAATTTACAGAATAGAGAAAGTAAAAACTACTTGGGAATATGTTTTGCATAGCATTTGCTTATGAGCTCTGAATTCTTGGATAAATTTCACCATTTATTATTGTTAATTTTAAGATTCAAGTCTTGTAATCTTGATTTTTTTCTCTTTATTCTTTTCTTACCCATTATGAAAATTTCTTTCCATAAATATAAATATCAAGAAATGAAGAAAGAATCACACTAATTCAAAGGAGGATAAAAAACATCAGACGTCAGTCATGAAACTGCTCTTGATTCTCAGTAAGAAGGTAAGCATTTACTTACTGAATGAATAAATTAAGACCTTTCAGCTAGATCACTACCAGAGCTGAACTTACAATCATCTGTTCAATTTCAGTGTCAAACTATTTCCCCTGTAAATGTAATATTACACTCACTTTTTCTTTTGGCAGAGAATAGTAGGTACAACTGCACCTCCATGCCCTCATTCTTCTTCAGCGATACCTTGTTAAGTAAATTTACATTCAAAAGCTAACTTCAAACTAGATTTGAAGCAGCAAGTTAAAACCAAACAACCTGGATTCTAGTCTGGACAATCGCTCTGAGCTGTGTAACCCTGGACCAATCACTTAACATCCTCCTTTCTGGATTCATATTAGGGATAAGAACACCTACCCTTCTCAGCTGATCATGATCATGTTTGTGAAAACTAAGTATTCACTAGAAATTATCATTATTACCCGGAACTAGAACTAAAATAACCATCTCTCTCATTAAACTGAATGCTCAGGAGCGGCTTACGTTTTGTGCTTCAGAAATGTGGTAATAGGGATAGTCACTGTTCACTGAGGGTTGGCCAGTTGGAGGGAGTTGAGCTGAAGGTGGAGCAGGCGTAAAGCCCATTAAATGGCTGTTCTTCTGAAAGCTTGTGGTCACTGGTGGCTGGCTGGCTTTAGAAGACTCTTGCAGATAACCTTCCTGCTCGACCTTACGACGCATTGTAGAATTCCAGTGGTTCTTGATAGCATTATCAGTTCTGCACAGAAATATATCACATATTCATTTTACAAACAACAATTTCAACTCAGATTACAGTTAATTGACAGAAAACTGTTTCTAGCAGAGACCTTTCTTGTGGTCCAGTACTAGTGTTTTTTTGCTTCTGTCTTCTCTTCCTCCTTAAAAGCATGCTACCCCAGTTAACTAATTAAAAATCCATAGATTTCTCTAAATTACACAATATGGAAACTATATAGTCTTCTACAAATTCCTGAAATCTTTTAGACATTTGTTTCCTTGTTAAGTGTATTTTCAATACAATACCCTTCATGTTTATTCTGACTGTGGTATAAGACTCTAATACAACTTACAGTCCTGGTTGTTTAGAAAATTACTCCTTTGAGTTGTGTACCTACATACACATCACAATAGGCCCTCACTAAAGTCTGGTGAGCAACAGTGATGTTGCTGCTGCCTCAAGGTCTACTCTTTATCTAGAACAGTACTAGCTAGAGATTTTGAGTAAAAAATCCTCCCACATTTCAGAAACCACCTAAAAGTGTTCCAAAGCGGGCAGAGAGGAAAATGTAAAATGGCATCCAGAAAGGAAAGAGGCTAACTCCCAATATATTTTTAAACTGCAAAGCATTTTTACTAAAGTTTTTCAATTCTCAGGAAAACAGTTTCTCAATTCAAAAAAAAAAAAAAGAACAAAACCGTTTTAAGCCTCTCTTTTACTATTTCTGTGGGGGTGGGGGAATGCATGCTAAAGAAAGAGGAAGTTCAATCGCCCCTTAAAACTTTAAAAGAATCAACAACATATCCTCTCAGACCATATGGGAGAAAAGGCCTCCCTTTATCGACCTCCTGAATTCTCTGAGCTTATACTGGACCAGGAGAGAGGAAATGCTTCAGAACATCACAAGAGGATACTGAATAGACCGTCAGAGGCATGGCCTTCTTTGAAACGACCCTTTCTCCACTTTGGGTCATGAAGCTGAAGAATAAAAATTATTTAAAATATTTCCTATCTTATGATATTTTTATGAAGATTTATAATAAATAGTATCTCCCCAATTAAACATGTTATAAACTGTTTAAATGGGGAAAGTGGGACAAAAATGAACTTCCAAAGATATCCCTCAAAATGAGGTCATTTTCATGCCTTATTCATGAAAAAGAAAGCATAACAACAACATTATTTAAAAACCTGGAACCAGTATGATAATTCTAGAGATACAGCCTTTCTTTATTCAAAAGAAAAAAATTAAGCCAAGTGGTATAATGAAACGAACATGGTATCAGGAAAATGGTACCTGAACTCCTTTCGGTCACAACTAGCTGTATGAACTCAGACCAAACTATTAATCCTTGGTTTCCTTCTACATGTTTAGAGTTTTGAAGTTTACAGAGTGCTCTGATATATTTTATTTGGTACTAACATTGGCCCTGAGAAGTAGGTTATAACCCGTTTTGCAAATGGGGCAATTGAGGCTGAGGAAAGTTGGCTCAAGCTCACCGTCGGGTGGATTCTGGAAGTCCTGAACCAGATAACCTCTAAAGTCTCTTCCAGTTTTAAAAGCTATGGATCTGGTTTATCTAATGAAACATACACCATCAATAAAACATAATTCACTCACCATACATTTTAAAAACAGAATGTGCCATACCCGTTCCCTCATTCTTCCCAATCAATATATTTTTTGACATATTATTACCGTCCAGGCAGTAGCTTTGCGATTTCTGCCCATCTGTTCCCCAGTCTCTTGTGTGCCTGGTAAATAATTCTGTCTTCCTCTTCTGTCCAGGAGGTTTTCTTAACTTCTGGATTCAAGTGGTTATGCCACCTCTCCCTACATTGTTTTCCAATTCTCCCCTTTAAGTGCTTGGCAATAACAGACCAACGTTTCGGACCGTATTTCTGTACAAGCTCTATCACCTTCAGATAAACACACAAAAATAACCTACGTTTTAATGTTATGTAATGAGTCAGTGTCATCATTGTTCATGTTATCTTTAGAAAATTTCTAAAAGTCTTCTTTCATTCATGAGAAATATGGGAATGGAGACCTCAACCTCCTGTTTGCACACTTTACCTGTTTCTTCAAGCTGGGAAATATTCGACAATGTTGGGGGCTATTCGTAATTGTGATTCACATAACAACGAATAAAGAACTTACTCTCTGATCTTCCTCTTTGGTCCAAGGACCCTTGATGAGCTCAGGGTTTAGTACTTTCTGCCATCGGTGCTGGCACTGCACATCTGTTCGATTCTAGGCAAATAAGATGAAGCATGCACTGTCACATAAGACATGATGTGATAAGCACATGAAGATTGTTGTCACATAAATCACACCTGGGCAATATTCCATGAAAGCATTTCAAGAACATTTTAGGGCATGTTTGGAAAGCCCATTACTTATAGCTAAAGAACATACAAAAGAATACATCACAGTTGTATCTAAAATTAGAAGTTCTCCATCCTGAGGGAAAGAGTCCTGCTATGTGATCTAAAGGATCGTCATACAGCATACTTGGCTGTCAATTCAACTTAACCTTAATCTCAGTGTGCTGCTTTGGAAGTACCCACATGGATTAAGACTTCCTGGAGACTTTATATTGATGTTGGACCTTTATGTTGATGTTGGACCACTCTAAATGACATAAGTTTGATTCTCATTCAGGCTAAGAGATGTGCTTCAATTTAGGACCAAAGCGTTAATATTGCCGTAAAAACAAAGATGGAAAAAAAAAAATGGGCCCTATTTTGCTGCTGTTGCTGCTAAGTCGCTTCAGTCGTGTCCAACTCTATGCGACCCCATAGACGGCAGCCCATCAGGCTCCCCTGTCCCTATTTTATAAGAGCTTATAATCATGTAGGTAGTAAAAGACGAACATATAGTTAACTAAGAAGGTGAAATTTGATTCACGGGCAAAAAGAGACCACAGCAAAATGATATTGGGGTGGAAAAAAGGAGTGTCTCCTCCTGAGAAGGAGAAATTATGTTTCCTTAGAAATAATCTGGAAAAGGTCTTGGCATAGACTGTAAAATATGGATGGAACATTTTAAGAGGTGGCATCACCAGGGACACAAGTTCTCAGAAGGGAAAGCAGAAATGAATTCAACCAAACCTGCTTACAGAGAGGAAGTAGGAAACAGAACTGCGGCTATTAAGTTGAGGCATATGGAAAAGCCTCCATGTGCCAGGTCTAGGCAGTTTACTTAATGTGTGAGACTTGAAGTCACTGTTGCTCGTTTTGCAAAGTATAAGCTGCATTTTATGAAGCTCCATCTACCAATGGTGTCTGGGGACATGTGAGAAAGTGAAAAGCTACAAGCTGGAAAACCAGTTATGAAGGCAATGCAGTTGTCCCAAGAAGAAGGAAAGAGGCTGAACATGTAAAACAGTGAGGAGAATGAACAAAGGCTTCCCAGATTCCTTAATCCTGGCTTTGTGTAGGGGACGGGGTTGGGGGCGGGGGGGATAAGTCTAAAGGAGCTCCAAAATTTTAAATCAGGATACCAAAATTATGGCTATTGAAAAGATACAAAATTGAAGAAAAGCAGACTTGGGGGAAATATGAGTTCAGTCATCTACCATACAACAAATTATCAAATTGCTAATTTATATTATCCTAAAAATGAAAAGATAAAGTAAGAAGGAAGCATTTAAGATATGCTATAAAAATCCATTAATAATACCTTTAGAAATTTAATTACACGCATTACAATAGAAATATAAGTTATGGATAGGCATTTCTCCCTTACTTCTTACATATAAGCACATGTGTAATGTTTTAATATCCTCTCCTAGGATATCTTATTTAAATCTTTGGGAGAAGATTTACTTTTACAGAAAGAAAAAATTACTAACTTACNTAGGGGACGGGGTTGGGGGCGGGGGGGATAAGTCTAAAGGAGCTCCAAAATTTTAAATCAGGATACCAAAATTATGGCTATTGAAAAGATACAAAATTGAAGAAAAGCAGACTTGGGGGAAATATGAGTTCAGTCATCTACCATACAACAAATTATCAAATTGCTAATTTATATTATCCTAAAAACGAAAAGATAAAGTAAGAAGGAAGCATTTAAGATATGCTATAAAAATCCATTAATAATACCTTTAGAAATTTAATTACACGCATTACAATAGAAATATAAGTTATGGATAGGCATTTCTCCCTTACTTCTTACATATAAGCACATGTGTAATGTTTTAATATCCTCTCCTAGGATATCTTATTTAAATCTTTAGGAGAAGATTTACTTTTACAGAAAGAAAAAATTACTAACTTACCGGGAGATAATTAGCAATAACTTTCCAGTCATCTGTTCCATTCTGTTCCACCAGCTTCTTTAGTTTTTCATCCTAAGATATTTAAAGGTAATCCTAGGATATTAGTCATTTACTGTAAACTCAGACCAGAGTTTGAATCTTGACTCAACTACTGATGAGTTATATAAGCTTGGGTACATCATTTAGCTTTTCTGGGCCTTAATATTGTCATCTGTACAATGGGAATGATAGTGTCCATCAACAGGATTATTTGAGAATTATATGAGTTAATTATGCATAACATTTAGCATAATGTCTGTTACATTTAATGTTTAACACTTGGTGACTTTTAAAACTTCTACTTCATGGGAAAAATATGAACTCCATTGTATAGTATCTCAATAAGAAACAGTTCAAGTTCTAGTCTAATATTTACTAAGTTCAATATCTTCATTTTAAAAAGTGGAGGATCACTTTTCTTAATTAAACTTGAAGGTATGATGTAAGAAAATCATTTAGTTTTTGTATCAACAGATTCACAATTTAAATGAAACCAAATTTATTAGAACACAGAAGACACTAAACATCAGGGTGAAATCTTTCAGTTCACAAGTGTTTTTCTAAACATATTCAAGCAAAAGAGAATCCCCATGTTGCTGCCAAGGTAACTTTCACACATGATGTGACTCCCATGGTATTAACACAGACACAGGAATTAGGAAACCAGGGTTACCATGAGAACTTCTGAATCTCTAATAATCCATGTGCACAAGTTCCACAGGTAAAATATACATTTCCCATGGACCTCACTGGAAATCCTGTCTGCCTCTCAATGAGAGATCTAGTTTAAGTAAAGGAGGGCAGAAAGAAACTGAAGAGTCAATATAATTTATTCTAACATGAAATCCTCTACAATCAGTTGGAAATTTTGAGGACTTTAAAGAAAAAAGCAACTTTTCTCTTACATTAATAATTTTGCCCCCTAAGCATTTTCCCATTCCTACAAAGATGAAGCTTTTGATAAGCTCGCAGAAAAAGAGAGGTGAAAAGCAGATACATCTCCATCCATTTCTGAATGCTCTCAGAGCAGACTGAGCGACTAACACTTTCAGAACAGACACCCAGGTATATTTCTCTGTGTAACATTATACGCCAAGAATGTTAAATGAACCTGTTACAACAAGTTCTATGGGTGTTCCTTTATTCTTTTGTTTTGTTTTTGGAAATAGCAATTTATTCATTGGTTCAGGGAACATTTATTAATATTCCACTTTGTGGCAATCAATTCTGGGTTCAGGAACACATAAATGAATAGATATTTAGCCCTGCCCTCAGCAGACTCACAGTCTACAGGGAGAGGCATATATGTTACAGCAACAATAAATACGAACGTGCACCCAGTGGTTGGAGGATACATCCAACATGTCTAGGGAAACCAGGGACGGTGTCACAGAAGGAGCAACGTCTCACAAGTGAAGAAGTAGTTGTGGAGTAAAATGACAGGAAGAGAATAGGCAGAGGGAAAAACAGATAAAGTGAGAAGACAAGAACATTCGAACAACTGCAAAAAGTTTGAAAAAGGATGGTATGGTGTCCATGTAGGGGAGTGCTAAGGGGGAAGCACACTGCACAGGCAGGCTAGGGTAAGAAACCAGAGAGCCTGCTAATAAGTTTGAACACTTGTAGTTTAGCTGAAGTTTTGTTTTTCACAAATGGAAAGCACTCCATGTTTTCCCCATGTTTTGATTACATAATTGGTTACCTCTTCCCTGGTCCACCTAGTTTTCCCCAAGTGGCGCTTTCCAGACTTGGGAAGCAATCCATCATAGTCATGGTCACACATCTCAATGTCTTCATCATCCTCATCACTGCTGTAGATGCTGCAGAGATAAAAAGTGGGCAGGGGTCTACTGAAACAAGAGGATCCAGACTACACCAAGCAAAACTTACTCCAAAACTCACACCAAAACTCCTCAACAACCTTTTCCAGGGTTACAAACATAAAACTTTGAAAAGTTGCACAACAAGAGTGTTTTTGGCACTTTGTTGCTCTGGGATTGTAAACGAGTTTTGCTGTTATTGGTATCCACAGATACGGCAAAGGACCTGGCACTTTCTATTGTGCTGCATGTTTAAACCTGCTGTTAATGTTAGACCAGTGACAAATTACACAATTGGCAACCTTCCAACCAATGAAGGTTTAGGTTTAAAACTTAATGTTAAAGACAATAAAAAGAATGAGAGCCCACATCCTTTATATAAGTACACTCAAAATCTTTGGCATACGTCACATCGTTTAAATAATATTTCCCAAATACAATAAACAAATCAACTGTGTTATCTTAATGGGACTGGTGTTTTATTAGGAGGAAAAAATTCAAGAAGTAATACACCCAACAATACAATTATAGTCATCTCTTAAAGATTAGAAGATTAAGAGAATCTAAGAGGAAAGGATTTAAAAACTTGAGAAAGGATAAGTGATCAAGTGATCAAACTGCATTGTAAATAACATTTATATCAAACAGTTAAAGACTCCAGACCAGGTTGATCCAACCTGTGGCCATGTTTACAATCCTGTTTCCAGAGTAACCAAGTGAATAATTTAGGCCACATGATAGTCAGAATCTTACTTACTCATGTTTTTTTCTACCTCAGACTGAATGGTATTTGAAAGATCTTAAAATGTACCTAATTCAAAACTGAGGGATTTCCCCAGATGAGTTTAAAAGGAACTCATTACTGTTTTCAAAAGAACTTTTTCTTTTACCTACTTGACCAAAACTATAAATTTTGATGTCTTCTGAACTAACTCTATACTTAATATTTATTAATCATATAATGATGAATGTATTCCTATAACAGATATGAGTCATTTTATAGCCAGTTTACTTTTAGTTATTATTTTACTTATAAAACTTAAGTTACAAGGAAAATTATACTATCTTTAAAGAGTTACTAAAAATTTATCATTGCAATATTGAGAATTCCATCAAATTACGAACAATAAAAATAATTCATAATGCAAATCATTATTCTAAAACATATAATGTATATTCTTATCTGGTCTTCCAGAAGAAACTTACAAGTATATATTACCCATCCCTTACAAACCAGCAAAATTATTTCCCCCCAATCCTGAATCTGAGGTTCTTATAATTTAAAACTATTATTTTGGAAAACAACGTGAAGGTCCAGGATTCATGGTGACAAGCAGGATGTGATCCAAATTGAAAATGCCATCACACACACACAAAAAGACCACTGAACTATATAATCTATAACCATCTTTCATTTAGGGCTATCCTTTTAAAGAAGAGCCTGATCCCGTTTCACACTATCAACAAAGGGCTCTAAACAATTTCTGATCAATAATTACCGTAGCTTTCCTTTAATAAAAAACACAAGCATCATAAGGTGAAAAAAAGTGTTATTATCCCAGGAATTTTGAAAGGTTCATAGAGAACTCCTTGGAAAGCCCCCCAGATAAAGTGGCACCCTTGTGAAATATCCGGGCTACCAAGAAAGCCTGAGTCATCTGCAAGCGGAGTCATAGATTCAGCTGAATTTAACCTTGGGGGTCTCGCTAGATCTGGAGATCACGTTTTCAGAACTGAGAACTACACGTTCCAAACCAGTAATCCGACACCACTGTCTTGGCAACAGCTGAACACTCAGGAATAAGCAACAAATTCGGCCGCCCATAGGGGGCAGCCAACATCAGGTGAGGGAGCCTAGACACTAAGGACTAGGCTTCTGGAGGTAAAGGTGCCCGTCCTAGTTCTGCCTCAACCTAGCTGCGTAACTTGGACAAATCACTTCCTCTCTCTCACGACCTCAGTTCCTCGCCAATACAGAAGGGCTTGGATTCTACTTCTACGGTACTTTCCATGCGAATAAAGGATAATTCCAGATCTTTCGTTGAGTCTAGAAATTAAGCAGAAACGGGCAAAATCAGAGATGTGCACAAGCAGTCTTGGGGGAAACTTGGTGTGTGACTTCCGCAGGTCCTGAAGAGGCTACTGAGGAGGGGAGCAGGGCTACTACTAGCCAAGGGCTGGTGACACTGTCAGCTCCAGGGTCCATTAGCACGCGAGGCACGGGTCTTGCCTTTGAGCTTTGCATGCGATTTCCTCGCTCTGAACGGTCCCGGTCGTCTAAGTAGGATGATTAATTTCTACTAAGGACCTGAAATAACTTTTCCTTTATCTGCTCTGACAAGATCTCAGACCCAACAGTCAGAAGACTTTCAAAGGCTGATTTCAAGCTTGATGCACCCGGCTCCCCACCTGCTAGACCTGGTGTGGTTACAAGAGTACGACTATGAATGTTACATTCTGTCAAGGAAACAAACCGTGCAAAGAAACGAAAAAGAAAAGAAGTGTTGGGGGTTGGGAAAAAGGGAGGGGAGCGGGAGGAAGTGCCTTGTGGCCGCTACTGTGATTCTAGAAAAAGGGTTCAGACTCATTTCGCTGACCTGGTTAATAATCCCTGCCGAGTCGATGCTCGCCTTGCAAGAAACGGCCTCGAGCCCACAGCCGGGTTTCTCTTTCCCCTGAAGCAGGTTCAAGGCTCCCGCCTGTCCTGGCCACCTCCCCCTGCCGCTACCTGGGAGCCGCCGGGAACCTGCGCGGCCCCGCCCCGCGGGGACGGTCAAGATCTAGGCGCGCGGAGCCTGCCCCGCGTCTCCTCCCAGCACCGCTTCCCAGCTCCCTCCTTCTCCTCCTCTTCCTCCTAGTTTCTGCTCCCGAAAAAAAAAAAAAAGAAAGAAAGAAAGATGACCCCGGCTGCTCTTTACGGCAAGACAGTTAAGTCCCAAAGGCGAAGGTGAAACCACTCAAGAGGCAACACCCTCGCCCCGCGCGCCCGGACTCGGGAGAGGCAGAGGGAACCAGCGGCACCCCCAAGTCGTCTCCCTTTTTTTCTCCACCACCTGGCCTAGCCTGGGCGCCGCTCCCTGGCCTGGCCAGGCCCGGCCGAGGGTGCTGCTGCAGGGCCCACACCCACGCTCTTTGCAACTTCCTAGCTCTGCGAGAGGATAGGAGACCTCTGATGCAAAAACGAATAAGTAAAAGAAAATCAAACAACCCGAGGAAAATAGCGTGGTTTTGCTTTGCCTCCAGGGACTTTTTTTCACCAGCACGTCTCGGCCAAGGTCTGTCCCCGCGTCCCCTTCTCCGCCCGGGGCGACCGAAGGCTGCGAGAGCAGGGCGCCAGGAGGAGCGGCGACCTTGACCGCGTCCACGTGCGCGCGCCGCGCCGGGGCCTCCCGCACACGGGAAGCGCCCGCGGGGATTGCGTCCTTGTTGCGCGGCAGCGCCTTTGGGTGCTGCCCGTCTCCATCCCTTTCCGTTGAGCTGCAACCGTGGCGGCGGCCGAGCGAGCCCCCGCACCCGGCCACTCGCAGGGAGCGCCGCCCTGTCCAGTCCGGGAAGTCCACAGACTGGTCGAAGCAGGAGCTCCAGCAAGTGACAGTTCGGACCAGTCTCTCCCCTCTCCTCTCCCTGTTTCCCTCCGATCAGCCAAAATGTAACAGCAGTTCACTCCCGACACCCGGCGAGCCTCCCCTAGTGCACTTGACATGTGCGGCGCGGGCGCGTGGGGGTGGATGTACAATGTTTGGTCTAGAAATAAAAGTCTCCCAGAGAATATGGATTCGAACCTTCAAAATCAGAGCTTAAAACAATCTGCAAAGGTAGAGAGCCTTTCCTCCCCTACAAGCTTCTTTCCAGCAGCCTGTCAGCTGACACTCTTCTTCGCCTCCATAAAGAATGAATGAAATTTAAATGAACTACCTGCAGCTACTAAACAATTCGGCATTTCCCGTATATCAGCCATACGCTCTGCACTTCCAAGTCCAAACATATCGCAATTGCATCCAGCAATTACGCTGCGACTCGCTCGCCGACACCCGCGGCATCAAGCCAGTAACGTAGTGGGCTCCACGGGGCTGGTGGGCACCGCTCTGCCCGCGACTGGAGCGTGCTGCTATTTTACCCCCTAGAGAGAAGGTACCCTGTGCAACTTGCAAAATGAGCCGCAGGGCGTGCTTTCCAACGTCCTAATGGATTTCCAGCACCTACTCTTCCATTCATCCGTCCCTCGAGTGGCTTCTGCTGCCGAGGCAGGGGCTCTGGGTCTTCGCAGTATGACAGCCCCGCAGAAGATCCGGGAACGAATTCCCACCTGCTCCCCAAGCTCCTGGAGCCCAGCGCACCCCTGCCCACGGCCGCCCACCGGGGATCCTCGTTACCTGTGCCGGGGTCTCCGGGCCATGGCGCGGCGGGCGCCGGGCTCCGCTGGGAGCCGCGGGAACCGCACGGGGCTGCGCCTCCCGCTGCCCGCCTGCGTCCCTCCCCGGCTGCGCAGTGGCGCTCCGCACCGCCGGGGCGAAGTTTCTCAGGAGAAAGAGGAGGAGGAGGAGGAGGAGGTCGCAGAGGAGGAGGAGAAGGAGGAGGAGGAAACAGGTTGATATTAAAGTGTAAACTCTGTAAACAGAGATGCCATCAAACAAAGAGCTTTGGACACTCCCCCTCCCGCCAAATCTGGCGCCCCTGCAGTGCGCACGCGCCCTGTCCGCCGCCTCCGCGGTCGCCTTGACTGCCGCCCTCCGGGCTGCCTGGCCCGCGGGGCCGCGGCTCCCCACCGACTCTCGCGCCGCGGCGCGGCTCCTGGCGCGCTGCGAGGCCGGGGCGGCGCGCGGGCGGAGAGCCCGAGGCCAGGGAGGGGCGACCGGGGGCCGCGGCGGCGCCTTTTCCTGAGCAAACCCCGCTCCCTGGTACCGGCTGCGCGGGCTCACGCCGCGTCCCACTGATGCCGCCTCCCCTTCTTGGTGGCCGCACTATCATCGCCCCACTCTACTTGCCCCAGGGCCCCAGAACTGAGCTCTCCAGGCTCTGCTTCATAGTTGCGGGGGCGGCAAGGAACGGGGGCTTGGGGGGAGGGGAACTCCCGTATTCGAGATTGGATTTAGACAGGATGTAAAACTCAGCTCCCTGGAGATGGGGAGCGTTGGGTTGAGGGGTCGGTAGTAGGGGTTGGGAGCATACGTTTACAAAGAATATTTGGCTAGCTGTTTTGAGTTTGTTGTTGTTCTGCTCTGTTTTTAAAGAACATCTCTAATTTAACTTGATAACAAGAGACACTTGAATACGAGTGGGGTTGGAGCTATCACCGCTCACACATGGGGCACCCCAGCGGAGTTTTCACTCTCCACCCAGATCCTGGAGCCGACACGCCACCTTCGCATTGTCACAGGCCTTCAGTCTCACCCGGGCACACGCCCGGCCCCACCC
Organism: Neotragus moschatus; assembly: GCA_006410615.1. NCBI lineage: Eukaryota > Metazoa > Chordata > Mammalia > Artiodactyla > Bovidae > Neotragus > Neotragus moschatus. Next base: position 1,595,597 of record SJYA01001556.1, on the reverse strand, counting down.
ACCCTGCCCGGCCCAGGCGGTGCCCACCACACACCTCTGTCCATGCAGAATGCCGCGCGCGCCCTGGACTACACACCTGCAAAATCCACAGGGTTCCAAACAGCCCAGCAGCCCCCAGCAGAACTCAGGAAGCCCCACGTGTGCTTGCATGGTTTTTCAAGTTCAACAGTTTGTGATACAGAGATTGGCACCCACGTTTAGGGTAGTTTAGGACTCTTGTTTTTACCAGATAAAAATCACGAAAAGACTAGTGTTCACTTAACTAGAGGCTCCCAAACAATTAAAGGGAGAAGATAAATGCTGAATTTATAAGGATCGATGATTGGGGGATTTTAGGGGAGTTTTAGTTTTACTTCCGTTTATACACTTGTACCATTGGGGACTTTTTTTTTTTTTTTCTCATTCTCTATACACACTAATTTATTTTTCCTTTAATCTTATAGGAGTTTGAGACTTCTGCTGACTGGGTTTTGTGGGTGTCCCATGTGCCCTGGCAGTTCACACTTAGCTCAGAAAGCATTTTTTTCACTAAAAAAGCATTTTCTTACTGATATGAGTCATAATTTTATTAAATGGTGAGCATACTTGGTTTCAAGACTTTATCTGGTGATTTACACATTGTTTCTTAACATTGTAATATAGTTTAAAACCTTATCAAAAAGTATTAGTTTCTAGTTAGATTTTAGCATTCCTTTCTCCATGAAGAAAAAAAAAAAAAAAAAAACACTGAAACATTATTGTGAGATACTTCTGGTCACAATCTTGAAAGACAAGTTAATATATTTTTGAAGACAATATTCATTTCTGGATTCTATAATAAAATTTCTTTCTCCATATCAAAAATAAACAAAAAAAAATCTAGAACAAATATCTAGATACCACCTTTAAAGTAATTGCATCTGTCTTTGGGATTACTTTGTGAATTTAACTAGCATGATTCCCAAATGCTCTTTGGCACTGTAAGAGTGTCTGAACCCTTCTGGAAGTCAGCTCATAGTCTCTTTTCCAAGATTCTTAGGAGATGGAAGTGCGCTATGATTCTTTAACTCCTCTTAAGTTGGAAAACACCAGATTCAGTTTTATTTTCTTTACTGCCTTTGTGCATCATTTTCCTAAATGTTGTTTTGAGAATTTATAACATTTTCATTTCTCAGACATTTTGAAGTTTACATTTTTTCCCTCATATGTGTGACAAAAATATGTATGGGGACAAGTATAGTCTGACAAAAAATATACACACAATGATTTTACTAGGCTAATTTGGGATATATTGCCACCTGATAAGTATATAAAAGGATGGACTCAAATGGAGTTATAAGTTCTTGTATGGATGAAAATATATTTTCAAAGACATTGCAGAATTTTTACTATAATTATATTTGTACATTTCCTTCCTTCACTTATTACAAATGCATTTTTAGATGAGAGCATTATATATTTCATTAGTATCAAAGTCTTCATTTTTCTTAAGTTGTGCTGCATCAGTGGTTTTAGTGTGGCAGGCCTGGGTTAGAGCTAAAAATTCAGATGCAGACTTTTTTTGCAATGTACTAAAGAAGGGTTGAGCATCCTTGGTGGCTTAAGAATTCACCTGCCCATGTAGCAGGAGCATGTTCAATCCCTGAGTAGGGAAGATCCCCTGGAGGAGGGCATGGCTACCCACTCCAGTATTCTTGCTTGGAGAATCCTATGGACAGAGGAGAGTGGTGGGCTACAGTCCATGGGGTTGCAGAATCAGACAGAAATTAGTGACTAAACAAAAGAAGACAGGAGTCAGCACACTTTTCTGTAAAGGGCAGATAATAAATGTTTTAGACTTTGTTGGTTGTGTTCCTTATTCTTCTATTTTCCTTTTTTTTTTTTTTTTTACAACTTTAAAAATGTAAAAACCATTTTTAGCTTGAAGGCCATATCCAGTCTACAGGCCATAGTTGGCCAATACTAATCCAGTGATCCTCAGTCTTTAGAATCTGAATCACTGTGTGTACCCATGAAAAACGTACTGTCCCAGGCCATCCCCCTAGAGACTAGATGATTCAGTAAGTTTGAGACAGAGCCTAGGAAGCTGCGTTTTAAACAAGCATCCAAAGGGTTTTTTTGTTTTCATGGAAGCTGTCTCTGCATCAGTCATTGACAATTTCAATATTAGAGTGAAGGCAGGCTGGTTCGAAACATTTTCCCCCAGCCCCCCATACTCCAGCCCGTTGCCTCTCATGGCCTTCCTCTATCTCATTCTCTTTCACCTCTCCTGGGCTAAGAAATCAGACTCTCAAAAACCTAAGACAACTTAGGTTCATGGGAACATTGGTGCCAGTGGCTGCTGGGCCGTGGCATCCTATTCTTTCTTCCTTTGCTATTAAACTTCAGTCTCATGTTTGCAACTTGAAAGAAAAGGAATCTCTTGATTGTTTACTGATCATCATATGATTCTCTACCTCCAGAAAGCCAACCCTTAAAGCATTTTATTTTACTCTAAACATTGGAAAAGGGCTGACAGAAGAAAGATGTATATTCTAGCATTTTTGCTCGGACTGCTGAGAAACTCTGGGCACATGGTAGATCTTTAGTACTTGTGAACAGTTTCCCAGAGATGAATGAGGATTATCAAGGGTGGTGACAGACCAGGCCCCAGGGGCCCAATGTCTCTAACCACCCACCTTCTCCCACCCCCTCAACCCAATTTGGTTCAGAGCATTAAGAGGGAAATAATTACAGTAAACACCAAATGGTAAAGTACAGACAATTCTTGATCATTTCAGCTAATGAATGACAGCTGTAGCATGTATAATTGAAATCCATAGGTTTGAGATAAATCTCATGTTGGTTCACAGCAAACCTTTTAGTAATAACAATGGGGCAAGTGCTGAATGTAATATGTTTCGTAGAGCCTCCATATAGGATGGCCACCAGAAAACGTTTATTGTTAAATGATTTCTGGGTTTGGCATTTCCTGTTTGTTTTCAGCCTCCAGATTCTCATAAACTTATATATGTATTCCCATGACAACCAACCTGCATATTTTCATTGTCATTTGAACTGAGGACTGAATAAAAGGTGTGAGGGGTTTTTGTGTGTGGTTAAATAAGGATGTTCCAGAGGAATGTAAAGCTGTGAGCAAAAGCACACGATTGTGAACCACAAGATATATTCCAAACACAGGGAATAAGGAGTTGGCCAGATTTCCTGGAGTAAGGAGAGCTCTGAAGGCCAGATCAGAATGTATGTGTTCTGAATGGAAGATCTACATTATCGGAGAGGTACATTTGGAAGATTAACCTAACAGTATCCCAGATAGATTGGAGAGAGAAGAGAGAGTAGGGGGAGAGGCCATTTTGGAGAGAGAAGAGAGAGTAGGGGGAGAGGCCAGTTAACTGGGCTGGATTAGGACAGTTACCCTATTTGGAATGGAAAGGAGGGGGTGGATTTGAAGAACATTGAAAGGCAGAAACTTCGAGACTTAGCAACTGATTGGATGGCTATTGGAGGCACCATTAATAGAAATAGGGAAGTCAAGAGGGGAAGAGAAGTCTGCACTAAGGAGATTCAAAGAGGAAAGTGAGTTTAGATTTCAGTATGTTAAGTTTGTGGTTCTTATGGAAGAGATCCGGGTAGGACTGTTGGGCAGGTATGTGGTATCTGTGCCTGAAGGAGAGAGGTTGAGCTGGGACAGTGGTGTGCTGGGAGGAAACTGGGAGCATGCTATTAGACAGAGACATTACCAGACTCTGGATTATGTAAGCCTACAATTAAATAGATTTTTAAAGGTAATACATATTCAAAACTCATCATTTCCTAATTGTTTTACCTCATTTCACTGTTAGGTATGCTCTTGAGGTTATTTATCTTTATTATATCTGCATCAAGGAAATACTATGTAATGTATGTGAATGTACATCTCTTTCCAATTTTGTGTTCAGTTAAGTCATGTAAAGTGCTTGAAATTGGCTCTGGTTGGCATATTTGCCCCATGAAAAAGTGACAAATACAAATAAGGGATTTCCCCATACCTTGGAAAACTGGTTGTTAAATGTTTACCAGGGCAACACTGGATGAATGCCATATTTAAGAGTTATCTTTATGAAGACAATACTGTGCTATAGCCTGGCTTTACTAATAGGTGGTTGTATAGAGAGGAATGAAAAGTCTTTAGAGAATATTTAAGAGGTTGGAAGATGAAGTGAGACTCAGTGTAGGAGCTAGGGGGAGAGACCTGTTGGGAAGTAAAGAAAGTTTATATATATATATATATATATGTATATATATATATATATGTATAAATGTTTTTGTGTTTTCTTCTTTTATGATAGAATTCTGTTTTTTGTCAACTGGTTTTGAAAGGTTTTCCTTTACTTTGAGGAAAAAATTATTTATTAGGAAGTGTCTTTCAAACATTTTGGATCAATGAATTATTCTATTTATTCTATTCCATTCTATTCTAAACACATCCTGGTTAGGGACGCTACGTTGTTTTTCTGCCCTGCTCCTAGGTACTGCATGACATGATTGAAAATCACTGTTGAAAAGACAAAGGCTTCACTTCTTTCTGTTTCAGAAAAATCTGCTCTATGGAATCACTAACTTTTCCCCAAGTGATAGTCCTACATTTTCAAAGCTTTTGGGGAAAAGTCTCCCAAACCAGTTTACAGAAGTAATTTTTCTCCTATTTCTTCTTACATCTATTCTTGGCCAATTCTTGCTTCTTTTCCATACTTCCCCTACATGTGTAACAAATGTAAAACAGCAGCTTTCAGAGTCAGTCAACAAAACAGCAAGCTTTTATTAACAGAAATTGTAACCAAAACAACAACACTTAGGGGCTTCTTGGAGTAATGAAATGACAAAGTGGGCAAGGCAGGTTCATCAAATGTACAGCAGTTGGCAACTTTTCTGAGCCCCAAATTCTAAACCTTCAAAAGGCAGAGATTGCAAGAGAGAACTTGAAAGATGCTTCAGTCTTTAATATTGTTTTTCCCCAAAATGCTTAGGTCTCCCATTTTACCTTTATACCCCTGACAATGTTTCCACCGTTTGTTTTTATTGCACTCTGCAAGGCCATGAGCTTGCAGAAAGGACAGGCCCTTTTGCTAGATGATTATTGCTCATTTTCAGCCTCTGTTCTAGTCCTATTGCCCCCACCTTCTCCTAGAGCATCATGCCTTCACCATGATCTACCATACTGGCCCCCGACTAATTTCCCCCTCTATGATCTCTCTCCCCCATCCATTCTCACCTCACCGCTGGATCAGCCTCCCTCTAACTAGTCATATGTTATGATCCCATCACTGGCTCCCTAATGTTGAGAAGATAAGATCTGAACTCCTTCACTTGGCATTCCCTGCCTTGAGCTTGCTCTGGCCTCTGTGCCTACACAGCCTACCCCCAGGGTGATGGTATTTAATAATGAGGATGGCTCATATACCAACCAATCAGACCGGGCCTGGCTAAGCCCAACTTATGTAGCTCCAGTAGGGCGCACTGGCTGAGTGTCATGTTTTATAACACACCACCTTTCCAACCTTATCTCCTGGTGTTATGTTCACTCCACTTCCTCCTCATAAAACCATTGGCAATCTCAGGGCCTTTGCTTACACCATGCCTCCTGCCTGCAATGCTTTCCTTCCTCCTTTCTGCTTACATAAGGGCCCGCCTCTATCCCTCAAGCCCCACTGAAGCCCAGCCTTTCTTCTGAAGTCCTCTTAGACTTCCCTAATCCACAGTCATCCTGCCCACCTGGGACTTGTGTTCATGCCTTTTATTGAACATATGGCCTGCATTGTCTTCCCTCTGCTATTTATTTACTTTTTTCTCTGTCTTTATTTTTTATAATGTGCCTTATCTCATCTTGAGTTTTGATTATAAACTAGAGGAGAGGCGTGTATCCTCTGCCTTTCTATATACTCAGTTAACGAAGCAGGATCTTGAGCATAAGGATGCGCATAAATGTTGACAATTGAGGAATTAGCTGGAGCTGTTGAGTGTGTGTGTGTTGCTTTAATATATATATATATATATATGCCTTGTATTTGGGTTTTAGAGTTTACAAAAGGCTTTGCCATATATTATCACATTGAATAGCGGTTCTTATCTTTCTGCCTGTGTTTTTCCCCCTCCTAAATATTATTTTCCCCATTTTTGGGCGGGGGGCAACTGAGGTTGAGAGATGTGAAGTGATTTGTTCAAGGGCACATAGATAATGAATTGAAGAGCTGGGATTAATTAAACCCAGGTTCTTTATTCCAAATTCTGAGTTCTTTCGACTACTGTATGATAGCCTCTAACTTTTAATTCCCACCCCTCCTCTTTACATTCCTGCAATTCTTCTCAAATTGGATTCCATCACATGGATTAAATTCTGTGCTCAAGTAAAGGCTGATAACCTCACAAAGTGCATCAATACCATCATTTCTAATCTTAGTAGTGGTACTTTATTTCTAGTGTTTGTATAGTTTGTTGTCCTTTGGGTAACTTGATTCTGGAGCTCTTTCAAGCTGTTTTTGTTCACATATTGTGTCTCTAAATTTTATTTCTTCCATTTCTACTCTACCATTCTATATTTATCTTTATTTATTTACTCTAATATCAGTTCAGTTCAGTTCAGTCACTCAGTCACGTCCAACTCTTTGTGAGCCCATGGATTGCAGCATACCAGGCTCCCCTGTCCATCCTCAACTCCTGGAGTTTACTCAAACTCATGTCCATTAAGTTGGTGATGCCATCCAACCATCTCATACTCTGTCATCCCCTTCTCCTCTCGCCTTCAGTCTTTCCCAGCATCAGGGTCTTTTCATATAAGTCAGTTCTTCCCATCAGGTGGCCAAAGTACTAGAGTTTCAGCTTCAGCATCAGTCCTTCCAATGAACATTCAGGACCGATTTCCTTTAAGATGGACTGGTTGGATCTTCTTACAGCCCAAGGGACTCTCAAGAACCTTCTCCTACACCATGGTACAAAAGCGTCAGTTCTTTGGCTCTTGGCTTTCTTCATAGTCCAACTCTCACATCCATACATGACCACTGGAAAAACCATAGCCTTGACTAGACAGACCTTTGTTGGCAAAGTAATGTCTCTGCTTTTGAACATGCTATCTAGGTCGGTCATAACTTTTCTTCCAAGGAGCAAGCATCCTTTAACTTCATAGCCGCAGTAACCATCTGCAATGATTTTGGAGGCTCCAAAAATAAAGTCTGTTATTGTTTTCCACTGTTTCTCCATCTATTTGCTATGAAGTGATGGCACCAGATACCATGATCTTAGTTTTCTGAATGTTGAGCTTTAAGTTAATTTTTTCACTCTCCTCTTTCACTTTCATCAAGAGGCTTTTTAGTTCCTCTTCACTTTCTGCCATAAGGGTGGTGTCATCTGCATATCTGAGATTATTGATATTTCTCCGGGCAATCCTGATTCCAGCTTGTGCTTCTTCCAGCCCAGCGTTTCTTATGAGGTGCTACTTTAATATATCTTTATGCAATATTGAATTCTACTCTTTTACCTCAAGGAGTTATTCATTTTGAAGTTATTCATAAACTCAGTGAGTGAGTGAATGCTTAATTCCTGCAAATTTGAAAAGCCTTCTTAGTCTTTGTGAAAACCATTTGGTAAGAACTGGCATCTCTGCTAATCACTAGTATGTCTTTCCTCTTCTTTCCTTTCCTCCTCTCTTATCTCTTCCCTCCCTCATTCCCTTCCTTCCTTCTTTCTATCTGAACCCGTAGTCTAAGAAAATGAAGTTCTTTCCTTCACCAAAACAAGGGCAAGGTAATAGCTTTAAGGTAGTTGTTATTTTCTTTGGTCCTTTAAATCAAGTGGGCTACATAATTTAAAATGTGAACCTTGTTCGGATAAACTATACCATCACTCTACTCTTCCCATTTAAATTTATTGCTAGAAATATTAATATAAAAATTTGTGGAAGTGTAAAATCAGTGTTACAAAAGTCATGACACCTATTTAGATGATTTATTCTAATTTACTTTTCAGTGTTAGTAATGGTTCTAAATAGGTAAAAATAGTCAGTTGGCTTTTGAAAAATATCAGTTCCCAGAATTATCTTAATTTTGTTTAAATACTTGTGTCAAGCAAATATTTTACTTTTTATAAAGAAAATAACTTCTAAAGAAACTATATCAAATCATTTATAATCTTTTGTTCTACAATTATGAGGAAGTTCCAAAGTACTAGCTTTGCTTGGAGCTTTGGAAGGCTCATCTGATTCTATTTTAGTTTAGAGCGTGATGGAGAACACTTTTGCAACTGAAAAGCAATATTCTGTTTGAAAAATGTTAGGTACACAAAAGTTAGCCTATAAAAATTCTAATTTATGTTTTAGTTTAGATTACATGTAGTTTCTTTTCTGAAAGCCCTATTGATGCTTTTTCTTTCTTTTAAATAAGTAAAAGAAATGGCATCCTCATAGGATAATTAAAGAACAATATTCATGCAAATACTTTTAGAAGAAAGATACTTCATGTCTTCAGACTATTGTTTTTTAAAATTCACAACTTTCTGTATATCAATATATGAAGTAGATATTACTAATGTTTAAAAAGTTTTTAAAAAACTCACTGCTATGTATTCAAAGATACAAAACATCAGAATTTTCATGATGATAATGTTGATTCATACCCTGAAAGCATTTCACAGTAGATAGGTTCCTCTGAAAACGTAATGTAGGAACAATTTATTAATGCAAAACCTGATGCATTTCTGGTATAGTGATATACGATTTTGTGCCATGTTATGGATTTATTGGTTTCTTTTGAAGACTGTCAGCAGGTTTCGCATAGAATGACTCGTTCCAAAGAACATGCCAAGCAAAGTTTTGAGATCAGAATAGGCTAAATTGTTGGTGTTCTCTCTCAGTGAAAGGCATCACCTCCATTTCAGTAAGACAAACCAGGCACTTGGAAGTCATCCTAGGCTCTCTCTGCCCTGGCATTCAATCAAACACAAATTCCTGATAAATGCACGTCTTTAACATTTGTTCAATAGTTTCCCATCTTTTTATCCCTTCTACCACCACTTCGGTTTAGACACTTGTCAGCTTCCTGTGCTGAGTTAGAGTTAGGATGGCTTCAGTCTCCTTTATTCACATTTGCTTAAAATCCTGCTTATAGCAATGTCTCTGAGCCAGAATATCAGTGCCATCTGGAAATTGTTTCCCCCTACACATGCCTCTCCTACCATGTCCACCAGTGTGCTCTATGCCCTAAAAAGCCACCTGCCTACAGGATAGAGACAGAAATCTTTAGCATTTTATGTAAGACTCTTGACAGCCTCGCATCTTCCTGCGCCCTCCTAACAGTCCACTGCTCACATGTCACCACATGTGCAGGGAGGCTCTGTGTCTAGGTACCTTGCTCATTCTGAGCCTCTGCTTACGACTCTCCTCTCATCCCTCTTTGTGCCTAGTTTCTGCTTGTCATTCCAGCCTCAGATTAGAAGACTTCTATTCAAGAAAACCTTCCATGGCACATGGTGAATCAATATCTTTACCTACTGGGCCACCTGCAAAGCCATCGGAGTGCTTCCTTTATGTTTAACTTTTGTTTCATTCTGTCCGGTCCTCTGGAACAGTGAGTCTCATGTTTTAGTGACTTAAGGATTGCCATTCAACATGTATATTCCTAAGTAACCATATCCAGAGGTTTAATAGATTCTAATTCAATAGGCCTCACTGGAATCCAGGAATCTGCATTTTTAATAGGCAGAATCTGATGATTGCTGATTCTACAGTTTATGATAAGCACTTCAGAGACCAGCATTTTTGTTTCTAAGAAACTGCATGTAACAAGTCACTTTCACTATGTAGATATTTCATAAATATTTGAGCACTGAATAAGACTGAACATAGCCTGTAATTCAAGAGCTATGTCAATTTCAGGATTTTAGGCTTGTCATTTCATTCCCACCTCTCTTTCTCTCTCTCTCTCTCACACACACACGCACAAAGCAAATAAATAAAAAACCACATTCTTGCCTTGTGCCTGGCTGTCTCAGAGAGTAGCATCTTTCAGAGAAAGCAGCATCCTTGAAAGATCTTAGTAATGAATGATCTGAGATTCAGTCCAGTCAAAATTAAAATTTATCAATAAAATGAATAGAAATATTTTCTGTATATCTATAACTTTTCCCAGATACACAGATAATTTAATTTTCTATAGATTAGTGATGACAAAATTTAATGCCAGCCACATGTGTCTACTCAAAAGTTTTCATGGCCATATTTTTAAAAAGTAAAAAGAAACTGAGAACCTAATTGCCACAGTATCTTTACTTAACCTAATATAGCTAATATTATCACTTCAATGCAAAATCAATATTAACAATTATTATGAAGATATTTTACATTTGTTTTTGGTATAACATCTCAATTCACATGTTGAATTTTTATCAGAAGTATTTGATCTGTTATGAGAATTCACAAAATGAACAATTGAAAAGGTAAATTTATATAACCAAATTGTTTCAAACATACTTAAAAGTTTTCCATAACTGAAGCAAGTATCAGGTTTTAAATGTGATATTTAATTTTAAAATAACTAAAATTTAAAATTCATTTCTTCAGGCACACAAACCACAGTTCAATTAATCAGTGGTCATATGTAGCTAGTAGCTACTGTATTAGACAGTATAGCTATAAAACATGAAAATTTTCAAGATCAGATACTTATTAATAAACTGTCTTCAAGCCTTTCATGCTCACCCTCATCATTGTTTAAAGGATCAGATTTGCAGAATTCTGAATGCTGAAAATAAGGGAAAATTTCCCAGTAGGTTCCTTTTAGATTATCTAATATTAGAATTTTACCTAAATAATTAACATTTTACTTTATTAAATGAATGCACAGGCTGACTGGGTCAGTGATAGAAGGTAGGGTAGACAGCAGAAATACATATCTGATTTAGAATCAGAGACCCTGAGTTGTCCTAGCACTCCCAAATGGACTGTGTAACTGGGCAAAATGATTAACGCTTAAGCCTGGATCTCAATTTATCTGATAGAGATGGTACCTATTACACAGAATCTAGGTGAGGATCGAGTGGATAATATGTCCATGTGTTTTACAAACTGTGACTAATATAAGAACACAAATATAATTCACAACTGTTAAATTAACTGTTGCTTTTCATTCACGAAGTCGTGTCTGACTCTTGTGCAACCCCATGGAGTGTAGCCCACCAGATTCCCCTATCCGTGGAATTCTCCAGGCAAGAACACTGGAGTGGGTTGCCATTTTCTTTTCCAAGGGATCTTCCCAACCCAGGGATTGAACTCTCATCTCCTGCTTTGGCAGGCAGATTCTNCTGTTGCTTTTCATTCACGAAGTCGTGTCTGACTCTTGTGCAACCCCATGGAGTGTAGCCCACCAGATTCCCCTATCCGTGGAATTCTCCAGGCAAGAACACTGGAGTGGGTTGCCATTTTCTTTTCCAAGGGATCTTCCCAACCCAGGGATTGAACTCTCATCTCCTGCTTTGGCAGGCAGATTCTTTACCACTGAGCCACGGGGGAAGCTCCAGGTGCATAAAGTTCTGTGGGAAAGAGCTGAGGTTATCCATAAATATCTGTCAACCAGAGAAGATGTTGGTGAGGACTTGGCCTGTATCACCTACTCTAATGTGCTCTCAGTAGACTGTCCTGTCCATAGATTCTGTCACTTATCTACCTGACAGTTAGTCACCCTAGGGTAATATCAGATTCTTGTTCAAAGGATTCAGTTCAGTTCAGTTCAGTT
>SJYA01001556.1:1525782-1582200 GCA_006410615.1 Neotragus moschatus | reverse complement strand
GATGCTGAAGCTGAAGCTCCAGTACTTTGGCCACCTCATGCGAAGAGTTGACTCATTGGAAAAGACTCTGATGCTGGGAGTGATTGGGGGCAGGAGGAGAAGGGGACGACAGAGGATGAGATGGCTGGATGGCATCACTGACTTGATGGACGCGAGTCTGAGTGAACTCTGGGAGTTGGTGATGGACAGGGAGGCCCAGCGTGTTGCGATTCATGGGGTCACAAAGAGTCGGACACGACTGAGTGACTGAACTGAACTGAATAAACTTAACCCTGAACTTGGGATGAACTAAAAAGGATGACTTGACTATATTTAGAGGATGAAGAAATAGGAAATATATGTCAAGTGGTATCAAGAGAATTGATAGTACTGGATTCTGTCCTCCTCTAAGTGGAAGAAATAGAAAATAGCTAAAACTTATTCATACACAGATAAGAAAGTACTATATAAACAGGTTATTTAGACATGTGGAGTTATATGCCAGAAGGAAGAGCTAAATAAATAAAAAACTGGTTTCATTTTTGTATGAAACTAGCTAGTAATAAAAAAGTAGTGGAAAAGGGTATTGCTGTTTTTCATTATACATTTTCTATTGTTTGACTTTATACACTATATATGTATATTCAATAAAGAAAATACTAATTAACAATTCCTGTTTCTATAATAATTTTACATATAACCCCTGTGAAAATTTGGATTTATAATGCTGCAATTCACTCCAAGAGGAATGATCTCAAGTTCAAGTATCATCTATGGGAAAAAAGAAATACATGAACTGATTATATTTGCACATTAAAGTTGGCTTTAATGATTTGAATTTGCATCTTAGCTCTGATGAAACACAATGGCTTTGCTGGACTTGACCCATTTTACCGTTTATCTCAGCTAACTTTTCTTCAGCCACCATTAAACAAGAAGCAGCAGCTGTTGGAATCTAGGTAAATATAACTTTGATTTCTCTCCAAGTTCTACATTTAACCTGGGTGAGTGAATGAAGGGCTGAAGGATTATCACATTCTTATGTTATAATTTATGTTTATGTCAGGCAAGAGAACACTGTTCATATATCAAACTGTCAAGTATTGTCACCTTAATAGAGTAAACAATTAAAAAGAAGAATTGTAACCACCATTTTAATGGGCTTCTTGTTCATTTATTTCATAGAAAAAAACTAAAACTGATCTGTAAAAATAAACTACCCATACTTTGCCCCTTTCTCTCTTTTTAAAGGGATCCATCAAACAGACCATCACAAGTGTTCAGTAAATCTATTTTATTTTAATAAGAAAATTAGAGAATGGATCCAAGTGGAGAAGGGGGTGTTGTCTGGGTTCCTGTCATATCTTTGTCACCCACAAGTCACAAGAGATTTTCAAAGTTCTTTAAATTGCTTACTATTTTTTTTTAAAAAAAGATCTGGGTTGCTTTTTTCAAATAAAATAACCCACCACCTCCCTCAAGTGGTCAGTTGGATTAGTTTTCTGTTTCCAGAACTGATTTGTGGCTTATTTCTAAGAACTGTAGAGTCATATACAATGGCTGGGCAAAATGGGTTCTTTTCCTTTAATAAAGTCTTTGGCCTTTGGGATAAAAGAAGGAAGGTTACATTGAATTGTGCTGCTATTTTAACCTCTCTATGTTGAGAGAAAAAGGCATTTACTGGGGCTAGCAGTTGCTCACGGGGCTTCCAAATCAAGGCTGCTCTCCATCCAACTCTCTCCTTTCCTGTTTAAGGGCTTAATCCAAACTTCATCATTTCTAGTTACTTAAGGCTTTGTAGCAACTTTTTTTCCACTAGAGGTGTTAATTCCTGCTTCCTGAACAAAGTGGCCTTTCAGTGATTACCCACCACCCACCAAAACTTGTTTAGTAATGTTATTTCCTAACTCACATGGCATACTTTTAAAAATGTTTCCTCAGTTAGTCTCTGAGAGGTGGAAGGGGCTGAGAACGGAGGCTGAGGCTGTCTTTCTGATGAACAACAATGAATGAAATTCGCATTAATATCTATAGTCAAATCCATTCCAGAGCATTTAGTACCAAAACTTCATTTCAGGAGACACTTATAAAAGTCACAGCTCTAAGTCATGAGGCTAATTACAGTTCTAACAATTCCCCAGAATAAAATATGCCAACAAGGATATCTGTGGGGTCATCAACTTGAAAGAAAATGCATGAGTTGATGTTACCACATAGTTATCATTTGAAAACATGAACACTGCTGTTGCTGTTCATGCTTTTGGATGGTAACTAAGTGAAATTTCTTTTCTACTAGATTCACTCCAGTACTCTTGCCTGGAAAATCCCATGGACTGAGGAGCCTGGTGGGCTGCAGTCCATGGAGTCGCTACTAGTCAGACACAACTGAGCGACTTCACTTTCACTTTTCACTTTCATGCACTGGAGAAGGAAACGGCAACCCACTCCAGTGTTCTTGTCTGGAGAATCCTAGAGACGGGAGAGCCTGGTGGGCTGCCGTCTCTGGGGTCGCACAGAGTCGGACATGACTGAAGCGACTTAGCAGCAGCAGCAGCAAATTCACTCCTTAGGCTTCTGGAAAGACTGAAGGAAATGAGAGCAGATAGCCTGGCAGTCAGGTATAAGAGGAGACACCACTGAGTATAGTTTTGTTCTCTTTAGTACAAAAATAATGCTTATCCAGAATTTTCAGGTTGATTTAGCTAACCTAGAAATCAGCTAAATCAGATTTGGGGGAGAGGGATATTGCTAAGTTTTTTCTCCTTCGGCCCAACAGAAGATAAACTCCTACTAAAAAATACTCTGTGCATCAGTCCCAAGCATCCTGCATCCTGCATCGAACCTAGACCAGCGATTCATTTCACTTATGCACGGGGATGATCCAGAGAGATGACGTGGGGCGGGAGGGGGGAGGGGGGTCGGGATTGGGAGCTCATATACACTCGTGGCTGATTCATGTCAATGTATAGCAAAATGAATACAGTATTGTAAAGCAAAACAAACTAAAAAATAAAAATTAAAAAAAAATTAAAATNGAGGGGGGTCGGGATTGGGAGTTCATATACACTTGTGGCTGATCCATGTCAATGTATAGCAAAATGAATATAGGATTGTAAAGCAAAACAAACTAAAAGATAAAAAAAAAAAAGAAAGAAAATAGGCCAAACATAAAAAAAACGAAAAAAGAAAAAATACTCTGTCCCTCTGAGATATTTTGGCTCCTCAACTGACTTTACAACGAAGCCAAGAACTTAGGAATGAAAAAATGTCCTCACATGTACACAAAAGGTATACTAAGACTATGTCAAAAAAAAAAAAAGAGCCAAGAATGTAAGAGTGGAGACCATCCTATGCACTTAAATCTCAAAATAGAACAAGACAGAACAAGGTGTCATTTTTCTACACCTCAGTCTACTCACAGAAGGAAACTGCCAGTTATTCTTGACAGGGAGACCTAAGTTCGTTTACCGTCACAACGCTGTGTGTTTGAGACAGTTGACAGACCCGGAAAAGCAGTCAACGATATGAAACATGTCAATATATATGTCCTTGCTGGCTGAAGATCATGTATTAAGATCAAGATTGGATCATCTGAGGCCACTCTGGGAAAGCTGGCTCAACTTGCTAATAAAACAGACTCCTTTTGATACAGTGTTCTACAAAAAATTCACTTATCTGTGCCCTCGTTGCTGCCACCAAGAAAGAATGAAGTGGGGGCTCAAGAGGAAGCTTAATTCCTCTCATTCATTTTTTTTCTTCTCATTCTCAATTTGCTCTTGCTCTGTAACTGTTTCCTCTTAAAAAAAAACAACACACACACACACACACATCACAAATTTGCAAAGGTGACTTTACAAAGAACTAGAAGCACAGGGCTGTTCAAGGTGAGGGTAAGAGTTAGACCATAAAGAAGGCAAGAAGGCTGAGCGCCGAAGAACTGATGCTTTCAAACTGTGGTGCTGGAGAAGACTCTTAAGAGTCCCTGGGACAGCAAGGAGATCACACCAGTCAACCCTTAGGGAAATCAACCCTGAATATTCATTGGAGGGGCTCATACTGAAGATCCGATACTTTGGCCATCAGATGCAAAGAGCTAACTCATTGGAAAAAACTCTGATGCTGGGAATGATTGAGGGCAGAAGGAAATGGGGGCAACAGAGGATGAGATGGTTGGATGGCATCACCGACTCAATGGACATGGATTTGAGCAAACTCCAGGAGATGGTGAAGAACAGAGAAGCATGGTGAGCTGCAGTCCATGGGGTCACAAAGAGTCAGACACAAATGAGCAGCTGAACAATAACACCCCAAACAGGAAATCCCCTTAGCTAGATAAAACTTTAATTCAAGAGTTTTGACTTCTACTCAAGAGGCCTGTGATAATCAAAAGAACTCAATATTGTTTCTATTTTCCAAGAAGGAAAACTTCACTTATATTAACTTCCAGGGAACCAATATCTTGGTTCATTTTTTCATGTAAAGTCTTATTTAGCAAAGTGTGGTTGGGGATAGTGTTTGCTTTAGGGGCTTGAGGTTGAGACAAACATCAGCAATTTCCTCATTTATGGGTAGAATGCCATAATGAAGTTTCCGAGTTTTGGTAAACTGAAGGTCAAGCCAGCCAAAAAGATGTGAAGAGGTACAGATTCCAAATTTACACCCTAACATGTCTAGGGACTTTTAGTGGGCTTCCTGAAGTTTAACCAACACAGACTCTAGGCCTGTCTGAAATGAGAACGTTCCTTTGTTTTCTGTGACTTATGCTTATCTGGGTTTGGGGTACTGGTTGCTTAAAGAAGAACTGAATGTTTGTGGCCTGTTGCCTCACCTTAAAGCCCGTAGTGCCATTCCCGAGGGTAGCCTCTGTGGAGTGGGGAACAGTGGAGGGTGACAGACACAGAAAGGTGAGGATGGAAGAGGCAGCGCCTTGGCCAGTATCCCCAGTTTAACCTTCTGATTCCGGGGTGGAGTCTGAGATTCTGCACGTCTACTAAGTGCCCAGGACCACATTTTGAGAAGCAGGGACCCTGGACCAAGGCTTCTCACACTACCGAGAAGGAATACCTCCCCTGTCCATTCAATGCACCCAGGAGCTTCCTCCTCTTTTTCTTGGACAAGAGAAAATTTTCCTGAGCCACAGCAAGGTTCCAGGGTAACACACTAATCACTTCTGCAGCACACCCAGGATGGGATGCACAGCTGGAAATTCTGCTGGGCTCCAGAATGAGTGTCTGAGAAAGAAGGCACAACAAAGTCCTCCTCGCTGCACCGCTTAAGGCCAAATGGCCCCCGTCTCACATGGGGGAAGGCTGAGTTCCTTGAGTCTTCCTGAAAACAGCCGCTGACACTCACCTTGTACTCAGAGGAGGATTCAAAATCTTCCAGAGCCTATTCTTTTTAAAGGAGCAGATCACGAGGCTGACTTTCCATATGCTTCCCATCTCTGGGGGTCTCTTCACCAATTGACTCCTCGTCATGGGTTTGCCCCTGCTGCCTTTCAGTCTCTCCAGATGAAACTCAAGATTCTCCGGTAACTGGAGCAGGACAACTCCTCAGAACAATGACCTTCCAAATAACCTTCTCATTCCTCTCTTGTTCAGAGAATGGGGAAGGATGCCAGAGAGCTATGTGAGGGTGAACGAGGGCCAGAATTGTAATTTATATCTATGACCTGACAGAAAGGTGGAAACAGAGGGAATGTTACTCAGGGCTTCCCACCCTTCCACCCTCCCGGCCCCTGACTGTTCTAATCTCTCCTCAAGGATGTTTTGCCAAGACAAAGCATATATTTTACATGACACGTCTCCCATTTAAACTGTCTTTGCCGTACACAGGCATCTCAAACTTAACAAGGGAGAAAGAAGTCTTTTACTAAAATGTTAGCTCCTTGAAGGCAGGAATTCTGTCAGCTCATTTGCTGCTATACTTCCAGCAACTACAACAATGCCTGGCCCATAGTAGGAGCTCAGGAAATGCCTGTTGGTAGATGGCTAAGAAATACACTGTATTTCTATGGCATATTAGAGCAGAGAAATAACTGAGATTCAGCCACTGTATTTACTTTGCAGGGTATACCACGCGATGGGCAAGATCTTAGTTCCCCAACTAGGGATTGAACCCAGGCCCGCTGCAGTGGAAGTGAGGAGTCCTAACCACTGGACTAGAGGAAAGTCCCTAAGAATCACCTACTTTAAAAACTCATCTCCTTGGGTACTTCTGGGCTACCCACTCCCCCTTTCCCTGCCCCACCTACTAAGGTCTGACATCTTTTTACAGCAACCCATGTTCTGGACTCTCCTTTTCAGTCCACAAGCAAACTATACCCCTCCTGGATCCACTTCCTTCAGAGCTTTTTTCTAAGAGTAAAATCATCCAACCTATTAACCCATGAAGAAAAAAGCATTTGGTCTTCTCAGACACTTTGCATATTACCAATGACCCTGACTAAAAGGAGGGGCTTTAACAATGGGAACTTGAGGCCTGAAGAACAAATGTAGGGGAGAGCTTTATTGCTGGTGTTTTCACCACCTTCGAATAGTGCCAAGCAGTGCAGATGGATTGTCTTTTTTATCCCAAATGGAAGAGGCTCCCAAATAAGGAACAGCCTTGGAGAAGGCAATGGCAACCCACTCCAGTACTCTTGCCTGGAAAATCCCATGGATGGAGGGGCCTGGTGGGCTGCAGTCCATGGAGTTGCCAAGAGTCAGACACAACTGAGCGACTTCACTTTGACTTTTCACTTTCATGCATTGGAGAAGGAAATGGCAACCCACTTCAGTATTCTTGCCTAGAGAATCCCAGGGATGAGGAACCCTCGTGGGCTGCCATCTATGGGGTCACACAGAGTTGGACACAACTGAAGCGACTTAGCAGCAGTAGCAGCATCCTGACACACCTATTAGGCTTCTTCTTTGAGCAGGACTGCAGTTCAGAGACACTGTGATTTAGCATGCTGACCATCCTCTCCACGAGCTTTTGTGCTAACAATTCAGACAACTCAAATATTTGAATCTGACAACTAGACAGAAAATAAGCCCCGTGGACTGTAGCCTACCAGGCTCCTCCCTCCCATGGGATTCTCTAGGCAAGAATCCCATCTCAAAGAGAATCCATTATTTCATACTTCCCTCTGCAGTATGGAAACAATAGGGGGAAAAAAAATCCAACCCACCATCCAGTAAGAAAACCATGTGACAGGGAGTAGAAACTGAAGTTTTCATTAACTCACAGCAAATTCCAAATACTCTCAGGAGAAATCACATTCTAACCAGCACCAAGCCTACTTTTGTTGTTCTTTAAATTTTCCACAGCATTAATGAGGGTATGAGAATTTTCATAAGGCTGGAGTATGTTTTAACTGGTTACACCACAGTTCAGCAGCAGCCTCGAGGAAAAAAGCACCGGAATGCCTTCAGAGTTTGTAGGTCCAGAACTGGTTCAAGCTAGCTGCTTTTGTTGTCTCTTGCTGTATGTGAAAGTGAAAGTGTTAGTTGCTCAGCCATGTCTGACAATCTGCCACCCCAGGACTGTAGCCCACCAGGCTCCTCTGTCCATGGAATTCTCCAGGCAAGAATACTGGAGTGGGGAGGGAGGTTCAAGAGCGAGGGAACATATGTATACCTATGGCTGATTCATGCTGATGTGTGACAGAAAACAACAAAATTTTGTAAAGCAATCATCCTTTGATTANATGGATTTGTGTGGACTCCGGGAATTGGTGATGGACAGGGAGGCCTGGTGTGCTGTGGTTCATGGCATTGCAAAGAGTCAGACACGACTGAGCAATTGAACTGAACTGAACTGAACTGAACTGATAATGAATGCATTCATTTCATTTTTAGAAGGGAGAATTTTGTCCTAATCGTTAGATACATTAAGTCATTGGTGGACCCAAAAAGTGAGGTATGTTATTATGTGTCATTTTGTGGAATGAATTTAATTCTGCCTCAGGAAATGAAGTTGAAAGAAGGCAGAAATTGTAATAACTCAAATCTAGTTTTAAAATATCTGTTCAGTCTATAAATGTCAATTTGGTGGAAACTTAGTCAAGCACATTATCTGTTACCTATAAAGATTGGAGACAAATGGAAGTATTATATTTTATAAATATTAAAGATAAAATCATGTGTTTTCTTCCAAAACTTAGCATTTTCTACTTCAAAGAATTAGAACTTTTAGAATGTAGATTTGATTTCTAGAAAAGATGAAAACTCATGTAAGATTTGGTATAAGAACAAAATTAACCTTTTCCTCTCCCCAGAAATAAACATTAAACTAAAGAGAATCAGAATTCTAGTCATAAGCTTTTATTTTTTGCACTTGAAGAACTGAAAGCTTTCTCTGTTTGTTATTTTCTGAGGGAGGGGGTTTCCTGTGCGTCTTTCTGAAGCCCTGGGGATCCCCTCATCGTTTTAGTCCTAGTTACCTTTTCCTATACAGCAAGCATCCTTTGAACCAATAAGGGCTTTTGTGGCCTTCACCTGCCAACCCCAGGCAGAGCTGTCTGCATTTTTTTTCTTGACTGAATCAGGATATGATTTCCTGGTATGAGGCTTGAAGTACCTCCAAATGCAGGCTCTAGGGCCTGCCTCAGGGAAAGTCAGAAGCTGTCTGATTTGAAAGGATAAGACACTGGATTCTTAGGCTTTCCAATCATGCTCACAATACCTGAAATTCTATCTTTAGAAATATAGTACTTTAAGAAGGATTGCTAATGTTAATATCCTTTAAAAGGCAGTCTTTCCTAGGAATCCTGCTAACACTAATCTAATATTTTGGCTAGGGCCATTGGGATAGCTACACATACATGCTAAGAAAAGAGGTTAGTGGTAAGGTACAAGAGAATCCCAGAGGGAAAAGTGGGGTCCCATCTGGCATGGGGGACTGGTCTGGCATGGGAGGCAGACATGTCCTCCTGGATGGGCCTTGGCTATGCCTCCACCAGGGGAAAATCTCAGGGCTCAGGCCATGCCCACTCCCACTGCAATTCTAGGAATTACTATAGGGAATCAGGCCCACTTGTCAATTTGCATTCTACCCTAGTTGGTAATAAAGGAAGTCTAAAACCTCTATCAGTTTTTCAAGTTATTATAGGTATGAAAGATAGAATTTTCTTTTATGCCTGGGATGTTAAACTTTAAAAATCACAAGTGGTGTTTTAAATGGATCATTAGTGCAGAGCACTTTATTGTAATTCAATAAAGAATTCTATGTCTCCATTACACAGACTAATGACACCTCCAGACATATTTACAGTAATTTTCCCAGCTGATATAGTTTAATTAATGATATAAGGACATAATTACATGTTTCAGTGATCTCTCACATATTTACAGGAACTGCTGTAACTAGCTTAATTAGAGTAATTATGTAAATAGCTGATAATGCACAACAAATTACAGAAAAAAAAAGTCTCTTAGAGTCTTGTATGTTCAGTTTCTAAGCAAGTTTATGAAAGGAAAACATTTACATCTGAGGATTAAAGTTAAGACTCTATGGCCTCTAAGTTTTGTTGTTCCTAAACCAGGCAGAACATAACTGTTGGAGGTTTAACAGTTAACTTTCTTCCTTTTGTAGATCTGCTGCAGACCTCATGTCCGTTGTTGTTCTATGAAATTGCTCATTCTGCTTTGCCACTGGCTCGAGTTTCACGATGAGTTTTCTGTCCTGTTTGGTAGTCTATTGCACTCACTGAGAATTGGAGAGGGTGCTTAGGGAAACAAACCTCACACCTCTCTTTCATTTCCTTTCTTGTCCTTTCTTTAATTGATGTGTAGTCTGTTTCCATCACACGTACAAAGATGTTTCTTTGGATCAGGCTCCAAGTCCTCTTTCTGGAGTTTAAACATATATTTGTAAAGTCTATAATTGAAGTTCTACTGTGAAATTCTAATTCTGGTTTGCCCACAGCTCAGTTTCTTTTGATGTTGCCTGTCCTATTTCAGTGATCAGCCTCTGAGTCCCTAGGAGGAAGCAAGAGCCTCCTTTTAAAGTGAAATAATGCCAGGGACTTCCCTGTTGGTCCAGTGATTTGCACTGCCAATGCAGGGGACGTGGGTTCCATCCCTGGTTGAGAAGCAAAGATCCCACCTGCCACACAGACAGAAAAAAAAGTGAAATAATGCCCCTCCTTAATCAGCTGGTATATTTTCAGTGATTGATGTCAGGCACGCCCGCTCTCTTCCTTTACTTTCAAAGATTGCTGGATCCATGTCATCATGTATCTGATGTAAGAAGACCTCAGGAAACTCAACAGAGCCCAGAGAAATATCAAACTTTAGTAGACTAGATGGTCAAATTTAAACTGTATTTTGCTCAAATGAATGATTCTTGTAGGCTTTCCATCTTCCTCCTCTGCTGAGCTTTTCAGTCTTTCCCCCACCCTGCCTTACTTCCCAAGGTCCCATGGCAGGAAGCTCGTCTCTTGACTATCCTGTGAACACATTCCTGAATCTTTGTGTTTGTTTCCTTTACAGTCTCCTTTCCTACTGGATTTTACCNAGCAAAGATCCCACCTGCCACACAGACAGAAAAAAAAGTGAAATAATGCCCCTCCTTAATCAGCTGGTATATTTTCAGTGATTGATGTCAGGCACGCCCGCTCTCTTCCTTTACTTTCAAAGATTGCTGGATCCATGTCATCATGTATCTGATGTAAGAAGACCTCAGGAAACTCAACAGAGCCCAGAGAAATATCAAACTTTAGTAGACTAGATGGTCAAATTTAAACTGTATTTTGCTCAAATGAATGATTCTTGTAGGCTTTCCATCTTCCTCCTCTGCTGAGCTTTTCAGTCTTTCCCCCACCCTGCCTTACTTCCCAAGGTCCCATGGCAGGAAGCTCGTCTCTTGACTATCCTGTGAACACATTCCTGAATCTTTGTGTTTGTTTCCTTTACAGTCTCCTTTCCTACTGGATTTTACCCATTTTGACTCCCTTCTCAAGTTTACCTCCTGCCCCAAGGCTATTATTACAATGTTTTTTTTTTTTTTTTAAATCTCTCTTCCAGGACACAGTCTCCATCAAGTGCGTGCAGACGTGCTAAATTGCTTCAGTCCTGTCTAACTCTTTTGCAACCCAAAGACCATAGCCTGCCAGGCTCCTCTGTCCCTGAACTCCATCAAGTAAATCAATGAATTCTGTGCTGTCATGGATTATGTTCTTGGAGGAAAGAGAACTAGTCTGATACTTCCTTATTCTCCTCCAGCACCTACCA
Organism: Neotragus moschatus; assembly: GCA_006410615.1. Classification (NCBI taxonomy): domain Eukaryota; kingdom Metazoa; phylum Chordata; class Mammalia; order Artiodactyla; family Bovidae; genus Neotragus; species Neotragus moschatus. Next base: position 1,571,005 of record SJYA01001556.1, on the reverse strand, counting down.
TGGTGTTGGTTCCACAGCAGGCATTCAGCAAATTCTCACTGTGGATTCAAGTGTATTTAATCAAGACTTCTGCAGGTAGCTATACAAGCTGTGTATGTACACCTTTAGGGGGTGCTATCTAAGATCAACTTTGCAACGCTGTTCACTGTTACCCGAGACGTCAGCCCCTTTTTACTCAGTGCTACTTGCTACAGTCACTTCTGTCTTTAGCTCCAAGCCCTTACCAATTAGTCTCACTCTGCTGAAATCTGGAATTGGTCAATTCACCTCTATCCTGTGTCCTCCCTTAAGAAATTCACAGGCTAACAGAGAACACAGACATAGAAATACATAATTGCTAAGTCTTTTGATATATGTAATGACAAAAATATGCAGGAATTATAGAAGTGGTATGGGGAGGAAGTAATATTTAATTGTAGAATTAACAAGACTAACAGATGTCGAGTTGAGAAAGAGGTCAGTACAAAAGTTCAGGGTCACTGTTAGGCTTCTGGCTCTGGAGACTTCATAAATGACTTCTTTTGTGGGAGACGGAATTCTGGATAAGGAGGAGAGGAGTTGAAAGAGAAAATAATGGTTTGGGATCTGTGGTTTTTGAGATGCCTGTGAGAGATGGGAGATGCCCAGTGAAGTATTGTTTTTATTGGATAAGTACCAAGACATGAAAAAAGGTGGAGCATCAACTTCATCAGCATATGGATGGTGGTTATGTGGGGTATTTGAGCTCTCAGAGAGAGAGTTAGGATGAGAAAGGGAATGGGCCAAGAAGAGAGCTCCCAGGAGCTCCTGGTGGGGAGGAAAAGTTAACGAGGAACAGAATCAGGGCAGAGAAGCTTAGGAGCTCAAGGTGTCATAGGCCAGTTAGGATTAACTGAGGATCCTGCTTTAGTAAATCTTCAAGAATGATTTCTAACCAGCACATCCCAAAGTCAATATTTTACATAATATTTTCTTTGCACATGAACCAAATGGACAGGCATTTCCTTTCTAAACATTTTTTACAATATTTATTTGTACAGTAAGTTCTTTAGTAAGCTATTTTCTGTTTAATGGAAAATTTAAGTTATAATTCAACAGTGAAGCAGGTGTCCCTCGAATGAATATGGAGAGTAGGTTAAGGTGTAAGAGCTGATGGTAAGATGAAATCATCAAGGCCCATTGATGGGCAAGGAGGAGGCAGAATTGCTCATCTTTGTTCGCAGCTCTGCCCCCATGGCCAATTTCCTGTTACAATGAGCTGTGCTCTGCACCCATGACCTTGAAGCCCCTTGCAACAAACTATTGTAATCCATCCCCTTCCGTTTCTGTGTCCTTTTTCTCTGTTTATCTATGGTTCTCATCTTTGGACCCTTCCAAGTCTTTCCACTCTTCAGTTTATAAAACTTGGAGATTATCCATCAAGAAATCTCATCGGCTATACCTTTAAAAAATATCCAGAATATGAACACATCTCACCACCTCCATTGCTACCACACTGTGGTAGCTGCCTTTTTTGTTCACCTAAATATGACATTGTTGTAACTGCCTCCAGTCTGCTTGCAATGCAGTACCCAGACCCTTTTAAAAGATGAATTAGGCCATGTTACTCTTTCGCTTGGAAACCTGATGGTTTCCTAATTTAGAGTAAAAACCCAAGTCCAGATGATGACATATATGTGATTCACCACCTCTTTGCCTCCAGCACTGACTTTGTATCGATACCTTGTGTTGGAGAAGGAAATGGCACCCCACTCCAGTGTTCTTGCCTGGAGAATCCCAGGGATGGGGGAGCCTGGTGGGCTGCCGTCTATGGGGTCGCACAGAGTCGGACACGGCTGAAGCGACTTAGCAGCAGCAGCGTTGTCCTGTTGCCCTCGGTCACGCCACTCCAGTCATCATGACCTCTTAGCTGATCCTGAAATGTGACTGGTATGCGCCCATTTCAGGGCCTGCTTTTCTTCTGCCTAGACAGTCTTCTTGTCCAGATGGCAAATCTGTCCACGTGATTTGCTTCCTCTCTTCCTTAGGTCTTCATTCAACTTTCCCTTTTCAGAGAGATCTTCTTAGATACTCTGTCTACTCTTTCTGCTTCCCATCTCTAAATTTCCAGTGCCCTCTTCCTTGCTGAATTTTTCTCTTTAGTACTTACTACTTTCTGATGAACAGTGTATTTGGACTCACTCTTATAATCGTCTCTTCCGCCACTGGAATATAGGCTCAAGAAGGAAAGAGACCTTGTTTCTTCAGAGCTGTATCTCCTTTGCCTAGAAAAGTGCCTGACACACTTTGGCACTAAGTAAATTTTTAATGAATCAATGAGGGATTTTTAAAGAAAAGGTCATCACTACTTTGGCACAGCCTGTCAATGAACCCCACTCTCTTCCCTACATTTCCTGGACTGAGTGAAGAATTCCTGAATCCTATCTAGGATAAAGGCCTGGATAGGGAATAACCAAAGACCACTCTCCTCTTTTTCCTATCATCTCCATCATGTCATCTTTTTTATTGTCATCATCATTTATTACTCACGCTTTTGTGTTCTGAGCTTCCCTGTGGCTCAGCTGGTAAAGAATTCTCCTGCAATTTGGGAGACCTGGGTTCAATACCTGGAGAAGGAAAGGACAACTCAGTCCAGTATTCTTGCCTGCAGAATTCCATGGATGGAAGAGCCTGGCAGGTTACAGTCCATGAGGTTGCAAAGAGTTGGACACAACTGAGCCACTTCGCTTTTACTTTTATGTTCCAGGGACTAGATCAACTTATTCCATTTCATCTTTACAACTACACCATCATTTAGGTATTGTCCTCCTTTTTCAAATGAGGGGACTGAATTAAAATTTCCAAAGATCACACAACTAGTAAGTGGCAAAGTCAAAAGGTGTCAGACTGCCACAACCCTAATTTCTCTAAATCTATATTTGTATACTATATGAAGTGAAGTGAAGTCTCTCAGTCGTGTCTGACTCTTTGTGACCCCCCCATGGACTATAGCCTACCATGCTCCTCCATCCATGGGATGGAAAATGTATATTTTTAATATACACTGAAAAATGAGGCTTTTGCAAATGGCTTGGACTACGTGGTGACAGGCAATGTAATGACCCAAACATAAAATAAAGCTACAACAACAAAACTAAGCATTCTTGTAAAAGCATGTACTGGACTTGGTGGTCGTCCAGTGGTTGAGAATTCGCCTGCCAATGCAGGAGACATGGATTCCAGCTCTGGTCAAGGAAGAACCCATTTACCACAGAGCCCATGAGCCACAACTATTGAGCCTGTGCGCTAGAGCTCAGGAACCGCAACTACCAAGCCCACGTGCTGCAGCTACAGAAGCCCACACGCCCTCGAGTCTGTGCTGCCCAATAAGAGAAACCCCTGCAATGAAGAAAAGCTCTTGCTCGCCGCAACTAGAGAAAACCTGCATGCAGCAACGAAGACCCAAGGCAGACAATAAATAAATACTTTTTTTTTTTTTTTTAAAGCATATGCTCAGTTAAGTAAGTTGAATTATGGTAGGCTCTGCTGTGTTGGGGAGGTCACTTATGTCAATGGAAAATGATAGATAAGAGCTCATGCTGAGTGCTTTATTTAAAAAGAGACAATGAATTTTATATTCTTAAAAGTCAAAAGTTAATTTCTTCTATGGTAAAGAATAGAAACAGGAAAAAATAATACTATAACTAGTATTATTTTGTCTTAAATATCTTGGTGAAATTTTAGTCAGTTTCCCAAAGGAGGCAATTTTAGCTTTCTAAGATCAATAAAACAGATTTAAGGAGCCAGTTTTTAAAATATATGTATAGGCTGTGAAACCTACACATTTTGCTGTTCATTCAAGTAAAAAAAAAAACAACATTTAATTCTAAAAACTGGTGACCATGATAATAGATGTTTCAGAATGATAAGGTGGAGACATACTTTCTTCCTCTCAGAATAAGACATTTCAGTTCTTCTTCTTAACCTTTTTATCTCTTATTTACTTATAGAGCAAAGGTTTAAGGGACGTGGACTGAGAATGAATGTTCTGATGCCAGGGACCTTCTAACGGCATAAACTGAAGTCAGAGGTATTTAACACAGTGCTTAGAGAGGCTGTTATTTCATCATGAGTTTTGTAACTTCATACAAGATACTTGAGGAAATTAGTATCTTATACTTCGATGTGTATGCTTTATTTCTTCAACAGGATTTTGTAAGAGAGAGGACACTTTTTTAAGAAAAATTAAGAGCATATCACTAACTTGATGTTATACCAGAAAAATATCAAGGTTCCTTGAAGTCACTGAAAATAACACTCCCACATAAACTTGTCACCTTAAAAACACTACGCTTCCTTTCTTTGATTTAAAAACTTGGCAACTAGTCTTTCTAGGTCACTTACTACATGTGTCTTCTTTTTAAGCAGCTAGTAGGAAAGAAGTAGGAGTAGATTAATAGTAGGTAATAAGAAGGATAAAGCACCCATTTGTCAGAGTACTTCAGTTAGAATCTTTAAAGGAAGTGCTCTAAAATTATACAAGAAAACTTGTGTATCCCTTAGACTGATACAGAAGAATCCATTATATAAACCAGACTATTGTTATGTATTAGCACATAGTATTAGTTTTGTTGTTATGGTGTGTGCAACCATTTTTGGTTTTCATATATCTCATTCATAAACAACTGTTCAACTGTTTCCCCATACTTTTACTGCTTACTGGAATTAATTTAAGATGTAAGCATAAAAGATCTAAAGACCATGCAATGGTAATTATTGGAAATATACAGCTGAACTCTGTTCTACCTACGAGTCAAACCTTAAGATGTTAATGAATTTTGGGACTTCCCTGATGGTCCAGTGGTTAAGGCATTGCACTTCCAATGCAGAGGGTGTGGGTTCAACCTCTGATCAGGGAACAAAGGTCTCATGTGCCACATGGCATGCCAAAAAAGTGAAAATTAAAAAATATACAAAAAGATGTTAATGCATTTAGTAATTTCCTCCACTTTGCGTTCATTTTCTTAGTGCAAGTTTCAAGGAAATGAGACCTATTTTTTTCTTTTTGTTTTTTCTTCCACAGCACACATTTCAGATGTTGGAACCTCTTACCTCTATAAGTAAAAGAAAAGGTTTATAAACAACTTCAGAATTTGATCTTCCTTAATTGAAAGAATAATACAATTACATTGAAAATGGTCTTACCTAGAGATTATAAATACAAATACTTTTGTATCCATATGCTTTCTTCACAGTTTTCCTTGAGTGTACTTATTATTTACCTACCTGTATTTCCAAGATACATACAATTGTATGTCCTGTTTTCTGAATTTCTTAAGTGAGAATTCTGCCTATGTTCTTAACTTTCTTACTACCCTACTTTTTTGCCCCACTTTCGACCACTGTTAACACATCCAGTGCCTGACTCAGAAAAAACCTGCTCTTCCTTCAGTGTTGTGGGAATTGATTTACTCTTTTCTATGTTACATCATGACTCACTTGGAAACTTATCCAGTCATTAGCATCTGTGCTGAATACTGGCAGAGATGAAGTAAATAGATCCAGATTCTTGAATTCAAGGGAACAGGTACTCAGGGAGCTAATGCTTATAATGAAATCTAATATATGTTATGATCAATCCTATGATAAAAATATATGTAAAGGATCACAGATGAAAGAGACAAATGAAGGATTTCACAGTGAAGGAGATGTGAATTGGGACTGGTAGAGGCCTACCAGAAAGACTCAGAAGAGCATTTCCAAAGGAGGAACAAAGATGAAGGAATAATATGGAAGTGAAAAGTGTATGGCCCTCTAGGGGACAGGCGGATAAAGAAAATGAATGTCTAAGCTAGGAATGGTATGATGGAAAGGGGTGGTGATTGTGGAGAATTAGAGACTGCATGCCACATCTGAAGCAGAAAGCCATTACTTAGCTTTAGCTGGTCGCTGCCATATAGGAATGTAGGCCTAATGCTGACAAATCTATTTTTTTCACAAGAAGGTAGAAGTCCTGTGAAATGGCCCAACAAAAATCTTTTTAAACACTGTAAGACCCAAATAAAACATGTCTATAGGATGATTGTGTCTACAGGCCTCAAGCTGGCAATCTTGGCCAATAACACACTCCAAAAATGGTTAATTCTGGGTCAAGAACAGGGAATACACTCTAGGGGGTGGGAGAGAGGATAGAGAGTGGAAAAGGATAAAGATGGAGAGATGGGTTGGAAATGGTCTGTCAAAGACCTTCTATTTCTTACCCTGGCAGTTTTCACTTCGTTCTAGAAGTATTAGAGAACAGTAAATAATTTTATGTAGAAAAAGGCCACGGTAATTGGATTTATTGCAACTTCCCCAAAATGTTCAAAATAATTTACATTTAAAAACGTAAAACAAATTCTGAATGTAGATTTACATGGTCTGTTCACAGAGGTGGTGTGCATAATAGTAGATTCAGTACTGGTCTGTAGTTCCAAGTGGGATTAATCAAGTACTCAGGAATTAAATGAAGCATAGGACAACTCTATTAGCACCATCACCACATAGGTTTGCATATGCAATTGCGGATAGTAGTTACTCGACTAGAATTTCTTGCACTCTTAAAAAGGATTGTCAACACTCTCCCATTCTGAACATTAAGTAGGACTCAGCTTTACTAAAAAAAACTTAACATGCACAAATAAAATAAACAGGTAGACATTTACCTATTTGTATGCAAAGCTAGGCCAAGGTTCAAGTGACCTCATGCCAGAAGGATGTGGTGAAGCTGTACCACTGTTTACCTGCTCCCTTGACCATGGCGACTGGTATTCATTTAGCCACAGCTATCTACCCTAGGCCATCCCCATGACTCCCCTCTCTTTGCTCACTGAGGCCTGGTAACGAATGGGCTTGAAAGAAAGACATTTACATTTTCTAGCAGAGTTTTAGGACAAGGTCAGTGCATTGCTACCCCTGAACACACTGCCAGATTGTAGGTCTAAATTAAAGCTCACTACTTTATAAGGCATACTGAAATGGGTCTCTGATGATATATAGTCACATATAGGGAGAAATCTGACTGTTACTGTGGTTTAGTGTTTTTGGCTCTAGTCCTGGGTTGGGTTATAAGCACTGTGGGAAAGATGTGTTCTCATCACCCACCACTCAGATCCCTTGCCACCACAGTTTCAAGTAGGGTCTCTGGGTTTACATGGGTCTAGAGTGAGTGTTGGGTCAAAAGATGAAACTTGACTAAAAATGACTAAAGTTGGGCTCTGAGCTCTTAGTCATGATGGACCCTAGAACTAGGACACAAGTATCCTTAACAGTGAAAATGCAACCTCAAACTTCTATCAAACCCAGATGTAATAAAGTGAGAAAAGTCATTTGACAGTAGAATTCTGGATTGGGAGTAATGAGATTAGCCTCATTTGGAGATCTTCATCAAATTACCTTTCCTCCATTTCTCAGCTGGTCCAGTTGTAAAATTAGAAATAACAATCTGTTCTTTCCTACTTGATAGAAATGAGTTCAGTTCAGTTCAGTTCAGTCGCTCAGTCGTGTCCGACTCTTTGCGACCCCATGAATCGCCGCACACCAGGCCTCCCTGTCCACCACCAACTCCTGGAGTTCACTCAGACTCGTGTTAATCAAGTCAGTGATGCCATCCAGCCATCTCATCCTCGGTCGTCCCCTTCTCCTCCTGCCCCCAATCCCTCACAGCATCAGAGTCTTTTCCAGTGAGTCAACCCTTCGCATGAGGTGGCCAAAGTACTGGAGCTTCAGCTTCAGCATCATTCCTTTCAAAGAAATCCCAGGGCCAATCTCCTTCAGAATGAACTGGTTGGATCTCCTTGCAGTCCAAGGGACTCTCAAGAGTCTTCTCTAACACCACAGTTCAAAAGCATCAATTCTTCGGCGCTCAGACTTCTTCACAGTCCAACTCTCACGTCCATACATGACTACTGGAAAAACCATAGTCTTGACTAGACAGACCTTAGTCGGCAAAGTAATGTCTCTGCTTTTGAATATGCTATCTAGGTTGCTCTAGTATGTATTGAGATCTGCAAAAATTCTTGAAAGAATATATTATTTTTTAGTTAAAAATTACACTTGTATAAAAAAAGACAATTCCCTTATATTCTACTCAGTTACGACAAATACTTCATATTGTAAGCCTTATCATACACTGATAAAAGTTAGTCTTTAACTAGACTTTTACTTTCATTAATTTCCGACAAGTGGAATCATTACTTCATGTCTCCGAAGCATAATATAAACAGAAAAAGTGAAAGTGAAAACAACTTTTTAAGAATAGATGAAGCAAGAGAAAATTCTTGGCCTTTGGGGCCCTTCCATATGGTACATATTGACATTCGGGGGAAAGGCAGACCAAGTTTCCTCACAGATGTTATATAAAGAATTGGGTTGTATAAAACCCAATTCTTCCACTTTTACTTTCACCGAAAAAGGGGAAAAAAGATATCCAAGATTAAGGGGAACTTTTGGACTCACTTTAATGGTTTGTCAACTTCCTTGTTCAAACTTTCACTACTTTCATTATCGGTTTCAAAGACATATACTTTGGAATCACTTTTTGCTCATTTTCATTCCTAGTCGTTATTTAGTGACTTTTAACCTAATCTTCAATTATTCTAGGGAAAGCTCTGCGTTCTCATTTTCCCCATCACCTTTTTATCTTCTTACCCACCCGCTACCTCCAGCTAATTTACAAGGACCTTTTTGGTTCTACCATTCCGTACCCAGTGCTGGTTCTTTGATCTTTCTGAGAGAAGTGAGCCATCTACCGTTGCCTTTTGGTATGACTTTTGAAATCGGAAAATTCCAGTGGCAGGGCTTGCTGCTAGCTGCTGCTGCTAAGTCGCTTCAGTCGTGTCCGACTCTGTGCGACCCCATAGACGGCAGACCACCAGGCTCCCTCGTCCCTGGGATTCTCCAGGCAAGAACACTGGAGTGGGTTGCCATTTCCTTCTGCAATGCAGGAAAGTGAAAAGTGAAAATGAAGTCACTCAGTCGTGTCCGACTCTTTGCCACCCCATGGACTGCAGCCCACCAGGCTCCTCCGTCCATGGGATTTTCCAGGCAAGAGTACTTAGATAAGTTTATAAAATGAACAACAATTAGGCCTATTATCAAAAAATTTTTTTTAAGCCTCAATATTTTTTACAGTTACCCTAATTATAAGGAGAAGGCAGTGGCCCCCCACTCCAGTACTCTTGCCTGGAAAATCCCATGGAGGAGCCTGGTGGGCTGCTGTCCATGGGATCGCTAAGAGTCGGACACAACTGAGCAACTTCACTTTCACTTTTCACTTTCATGCATTGGAGAAGGAAATGGCAGCCCACTCCAGTGTTCTTGCCTGGAGAATCTCAGGGACGGCAGAGCCTGGTGGGCTGCCGTCTATGGAGTCGCACAGAGTCGGACACGACTGAAGCGACTTAGCAGCAGCAACCCTAGTTATACAATGAACAGTTTTTTTCACCTTCATGTCTGAGGTGGAGGAGGTAGAGAAGGCAGTCGGGGCTTAGGTAGTATTTCAAAATCACCAAGGCCTAGCCTCCATCCCTAAGAAATTCTGATTTGATTGGTCTGGGAGGGCCTCGAGTATTAGCAATTTTTTCACAGCTGCCCAGATAATTTGAATATGTCAGAGTTAAAAACTACTGCTGTGATTTTGCTGCTTCTTATTTCTTGGAGCTGTTTATTTTTCCCAGTGAGCGAAGTGGCTGTGTGACAAAACTTCAGGCTTCTTACAAAGCAGAAGCTTCCTCGTGGAATATATTTCTAAAAAGTTTCTAGAAAGAAACTCAAATATTGACAAGGCCAAATGATCAAACGCCATGAATGGCCTGTGAGAGCTTTCAACTGAAAATTTCCTTTTTAACATTTTGTATTTGTGTGTGTGTGTGCGTGTGCAGTGAACGAAATAGAATTTTGTTGAAAACTCTGCTCCATCTTTTGCTGAATGTGTCGACTTGAGCTAGTTACTTCACTTTTCTAACTCTAAGATGAGAATAGTAATAGCAGGTAGATCACAGAGGTTTGTAAGGAATAAATGAAATAATGCCTGGTCTACCCTAGCATTGAGCCTAGTGCTTGGCACATAGGGAGTTGTCAGTGAAAGTTAGGATTATTGGCAAAGGGAATTGTACTAAATAGCAACTTGTAGGGAGCAATGTATCATTTTCTCTAAAAGTGTCTTTTAATTTTTGCTTAAATCTAGCTTTAGACCTTAAAGGATTCTTTACAGAAAGTAATATTTGACTGCATATAGGTAACTCTAGACTTTTGATGCATAGCTAAGCAGTTTAACTAAACTTAACTATGATTGTATGCCAAAATATGTTCCTACTATTATGACTAGACTAGGGCACAGCTCATATGATTATAGAAGAATAAACTTGAGTCTACTTATCTTGTTAGAATCCTTAGCAAGATGCCAATGACAGTGTGTAGGTATGCCCCACAGGTCAAAAGATGCAAGCAAGATTTTAGCCCTTTAAGAAAATGCTTTATAACAGTCTTAAATGAAATTTTAAAAGTAAAAAATTCTACTTCTTACTCCATTCTCTTACCCTAATATGGTTATTTAAATCTCTTCTTGCCTTCTTCCAATTCTATTTGAATGTCTGCACTCATATTATGTCTTCGTTGACTAAAGGGTCACTATGTCGCTTTTGCACTTAATCTTTTCCCCATAGGCTGCAGAGTTCAGTCATTAACAACGTGGGCTCCAGTGTTAGAGTCCTTAGCTTCCCAGTCTCCACCACTGGCTGTATGACCTTGAGCACTTGAAGGTCTCTGTGCCTCAGAGAAGTGCTGTGAGGAGTCAGCTACTCTGTACATTTCAACTATTATTATTATTATTTTGCTTCAAAAATTTTTTTTTAATTTTCATTTTTACTTTATTTTACTTTACCTTACTGTGTTGGTTTTGCCTCAACTATTATTTAATAGTGTTTTGGTAAACCCTTGCAACTTGCTACATGATTTAAGTATTTCCATTCATTCAGTGCCGGTGCCAATGCGGGAAACAAGAGATATGTGTTTGATCCCTGGGTGGGTAATAGCCCTTGGAGGAGGAAATGGCAACCTGCTCTAGTATTCTTGCCTGGACAATTTCATAGACAGAGGAGCCTGGTGGGCTACAGTCCATGGGGTCATAAAGAGTCGGACATGACTGAGCGACTAAGCGTGCACACATGCATGGAATGTCATTTTTTATTAGTGAAACATTAACATTTCGAGAACTGGAAATTACATCTATCCTTAAAACATTCCAGTTTCTCTTATTATTTTTTCCAGATTAGTTGGATATAGCCAAGTATATTGAGCAGATATGTGTAGATAGAAGAGAACAAAAAAAAATGTGTGGTTATTTGATAAAGATTCTATCAGACAACCTCATAAGACATTGTTATGTAGGTCTAGATTACACAAAGTGATTTCTAAACCTCTGCTGGTTTGGTGTGTGTCTCCTCAGAGATGAAGTATTTATTGTAAATTCTCACACTCCAGTGAGTCTGATCGAGGGAGGGCTTCTTGGTTGGAAGCAACTTCAGGTAGGGTGCTGATAAGAAGAGAGATGAACTCTTTGTGTTCTAAGCTTTCCACCTTCAAATGAAAAGTGACCAGCTGAGGAATTCTAACGACTAGGGGATGATCCGTGATTCTCAGTCACTCAACAAATGGTTGTCACGCACCTGTTACGTGCCAGGCTATGCAGTGGCAAACAAAGCAGATGAGGCCTGACCTCCTGGAGCTTGCTGTCAAGAAGGGGAGACAGATATTAATCAAATCATGAATTGAATAAGCGTAAAATTATATCTGTCACATATTCTAGGCTAGGAAAGTGCCCGGTGTGATGAGAGTCTAGACTTAAGGTACTTGGCTTAGTGGGGAGGTCGGGGAAAGTATGCCCTAGGAAGTCACAGTTGTGCAGAGAACAGATGGATGAGCCAATATTGCTCAGGTGAAAAGGAAGGAAAGTGCATCCTAGGCAGAAGGAACAGAAAGCGCAGAAGTCCCAAGGCAGGGGGAAGCAGAGCAAGTAAAGGGAATTGAAAGAAGGGCAGGTGGCTGGTCCTGTGACAGACTGGAATGAACTGCTATCACATGGATGGAGCACTGGGTGTGCTGGAGCTGGTTTACACCAGAAAATGAGAGCCCATTGCAGCCACTTCTTCCCAACTTCATGTTCAGTGACCTAAAGGTGCTAGCTTGAAATTGGCCAAGGTGGGTGCTGCTGTTCAGTCACTAAGTCCTGTCTGACTGTTTGTAACCTCATGGACTGCATCACATCAGGCTTCCTTGTCCTTCACTATCTCCCAGAGTTTGCTCAAACTCGTGTCCATTGTGTCAATGATGCCATCCAGCCGTCTCATCCTCTGTCGTCTCCTTCTCCTCTTGCCCTCGATCTTTCCCAGCATCAGGGTCTTTTCCAATGAGTTGGCTTTTTGCATCAGGTGGCCAAAGTATTGGAGCTTCAGCTTCAGCACCAGTCCTTCCAATGAATATTCAGGGTTGATTTCCTTTAGGATTGACTGGTTTGATCTCCTTGCAGTCAAGGGACTCTCAAGAGTCTTCTCCAACACCATAGTTCAAAAGCATCAATTCTTCGGTGCTAAACCTTCTTTATGGCCCAACTCTCACATCCATACATGACTACGGGAAACCCATAGCTTTAACTATACAGATCTCTGTTGGCAAAGTGACATCTCTGCTTTTTAAAACAATATCCAGGCTAGTCATAGCTTTCCTTCCAAGGAGCAAGTACCTTCAATTTCATGGCAGCAGTTACTGTCTTCAGTGATTTTGAAGGCCAAGAAGACAAAATTCGTCACTGTTTCTACTTTTTCCCTATCTATTTGCCATGAAGTGATGGGACTGGAAGCCATGATCTTAGTTTTTTTAATGTTGAGTTTTAACCCAAGTTTTTCCACTCTCCTGTTTTACCCTCATCAAGAGGCTCTTTCGTTCCTCTTGGCTTTCTGCCATTAGGGTGGTGTCATCTGCATATCTGAAGTTGCTGATATTTCTTCCAGCAATCTTGATTCCAGATTGTGATTCATCCAGTCCAGCATTTCACATGATGTACACTGCATATAAGTTAAATAAGCAGGGTGACAATATACAGCCTTCATGTACTCCTTGCCAAATTTGAACCAGTCCATTGTTTCATGTCTGGTTCTAGCTGTTGCTTCTTGACCTGCATACAGGTTTCTCAGGAGATAGGTAAGGTGGTCTGGTATTTCCATCCCTTTAAGAATTTTTCACAGTTTGCTGTGATCCATACAGTCGAATTTCCCTGATAGTCAGCTTCTCTGATAGCTCAGTTGGTAAAGAATTCTGCTGCAGTGCAGGAGACTCTAGTTCGATTCCTGCTTTGGGAAGATACCCTGGAGAAGGGAAAGGCTACCCACTCCAGTATTCTTGGGTTTCCCTTGTGGCTTCAGCTGGTAAAGAATCCACCTGCAATGCAAGAGACCCTGGTTTGATCCCTGGGTTGGGAAGATCCCTTGAAGGAGGGAAAGGCTACCCATTCTGGTATTCTGGCCTAGAGCATTCTATGGACTGTATAGAACATGGGGTCACAAAGAGTCAGACATGACTGAGAGGCTTCCACTTTCACACAGTCAAAGGCTTTTACCTAGTCAACGAAGCAGAAGTAAGTGTTTTTCTGGAATTCCCTTGCTTTCTCTATGATCCAGCAGATGTCGGTAATTTGATCTCTGGTTCCTTTGCCTTTTTCTAAATCTCACTTGTACCTCTTGAAGTTCTCAGTTCACATTCGGTTGAGGCCTAGCTTGAAGGATTTTGAGCATCACCTTGCTAGACAGTATATTAAAAAGCAGAGACATTACTTTGTCAACAAAGGTCCGCTAGTCAAGGCTATAGTTTTTCTAATAGTCATGTTTGGATGTGAGAGATGGACTATAAAGAAATCTGAGCACAGAAGAATTGATGTTTTTGAATTATGGTGTTGGAGAAGACTCTTGAGAGTCCCTTCAACTACAAGGAGATCCAACCAGTCCATCCTAAAGGAGATCAGCCCTGGGTGTTCATTGGAAGGACTGGTGCTGAAGCTGAAACTCCAATACTTTGGCCACCTGATGTGAAGAGCTGACTCATTGGAAAAGACCTTGATGCTGGGAGGGATTGGGGGCAGGAGGAGAAGGGACTAACAGTGGACAAGATGGTTGGATGGCATCACTGACTCAATGAGTTTGGGTAAACTCCGAGAGTTGGTGATGGACAGGGAGGCCTGGTGTGCTACAGTTCATGGGGTGACAAAGATTCTGACACGACTGAGTGACTGAATTGAACTGAACTGAACTTGCTAACATGTAAAATGAGCTGAGATGGATGGGTCATGAAGGAGAGTTCAAAAAAAAATGTGGTCCACTGGAGAAAAAAATGGCAAAGCACTCCAACATTCTTGCCTTGAGAACCCCATGAACAGTATGAAAAGATGCAGGTATCTATACTGTAAAAACCATCAACTCTCTCCCCAGACAGCTGGGTTATCAGCACACCAGTGGGTTGAACTACGGGAAGCTATGCCCAGATTCAGAATCCAGCCATTCCATATGGCTCTTAATCTGAGCACTGAAGCAGGCAAGAGACATGTCTTGGGAAAGAGAGACTGTGACACATTTTGCAGCAAGAGTAGTCTAAATGGTATGAAGAATGTCCTCTAACATTCTGGCTTTACCTTTTCTTTTCTTTTCTCTTCTGTTCTTTCTGCTTTTACAAATAAAATGGCTCAAACATTCATGCCAAGTACTGAGGAAAGCCTACTACTCTCCCTGAGGTTCTTAAGAATCCCAGAATGGATGCCTTCTTCCTCCCACCCACCTGTCACCATGACCTCCTGCTGAGTTCCCTGTAAGCTGTCTTTATCCTGTGGCCTCTGTCTGCCACTGGCTGTTAACACTGCTTTACCTTCACAAAATCATCACTCAACACAAGGCCATCAAATATCTTCCTTCATTGCCCAAAGTAGCACCAACACAAGATGCAAAAAAGAAATCACCCTAATCTTCAGGATTAAGTCTTCCTGCCCTCAAGTGTCAGCCTTGAGTGGTCTCCTTCCATGGCTCCCAAAGCCCTGCTTTCTCTTTCACCCCTCACTTCACCACTCCCTCTGCTTCCGTCTTATATTATTGTTCGGAAAATTGGTCATTCACCTAGATCCAGATCTCCTGGCATGTGAAGTCAAGTGGGCCTTAGGAAGCATTACTATGAACAAAGCTAGTGGAGATGATGGAATTCCAGCTGAGCTATTTCAAATCCTAAAAGGTGATACTGTTAAAGTGCTGCACTTAATATGTTAACAAATATGTCACAAGTAGTCACAGGACTGGAAAAGGTCAGTTTTCATTCCAATCCCAAAGAAAGGCAATGCCAAAGAATGTTCAAACTACTGTACAGTTGCGCTCATTTCACATGCTAGTAAGGTTATGCTCAAAATCCTTCAAGCCAGGCTTCAGCAATGTATGCCTGAACCAAGAACTTCCAGATGTAAAAGCTGGATTTAACAAAGGCAGAGGAACCAGAGATCAAATTGCCAACATCCTTTGGATCATAGAAAAAGCAAGAGAATTCCGGAAAAACATCTAAAATGCTTCATTGATTACTTGAAAGCCTTTGACTATGTGGATCACAGCAAACTGGAAAATTCTTAAAGAAATGAGAATACTAGACTACCTTATCTGTCTCCTGAGAAACCTGTATGCAGATCAAAAAGCAACAGTTAAAACCAGATATGAAACAGTGGAGTTGGTTGGTTCTAAATTGGTAAGGAGTACGTCAAAGCTGTATATTGTCTTTCTGCTTATTCAACTTATATGCAGTGTACGTCATGTGAAATGCCAGGCTGTTTGAATCACAATCTGGAATCAAGATTGCTGGGAGAAATATCAACAACCTCAGATATGCAGATGATACCACTCTAATGGCAGAAAGCAAAAAGGAACTAAAGAGCCTCTTGATGAGGGTTGAAGAGAAGAGTGGAAAACTTGGGTTAAAACTCGACATTCAAAAAACTAAGATCGTGACATCTGGTTCCATCACTTCATGGCAAATAGAAGAGGAAAGAGTGGAAACAGTGGCAGAGTTTTTCTTCTTGGCCTCCAAAATCACTGCAGACAATGACTGCAACCATGAAATTAAAAGATGCTTGCTCCTTGGAAGGAAAGTTATGACAAAAATAGACATTGTATTAAAAAACAGAGATATCACTTTGCCAACAAAGGCCCATCTAGTCAAAGCTATGTTTTCTCCAGTGATCATGTATGGGTATGACAGTTGAATCATGAAGAAGGCTGAGCACTGAAGAATTGATGCTTTCAAGCTGTGGTGCTGGAGAAGACTCTTGAGAGTCCCTTGACTGCAAGGACTGCAAACTAGTCAATCCTAAAGGAAATAAACCTTGAATAGTCATTGGAAGGACAGATGCTGGAGCTGAAATCCCAATACTTTGGCCACCTGGTGGGAAAAGTGGACTTATGGGAAAGACTTTAATCCTGGGAGAGACTGCAGGCAAAAGGAGAAGGGGGTGATAGAGGATGAGATGATGAAATAGTATCACCAACTCAATAGACATGAATTGAGCAAACTCTGGGAGATAGTGAAGGACTGGGAAGGTTGGCCTGCTGCCATCCATGGGGTTGCAAAGAGTTGGACATGACTTAGCTAGTGAACAACAACAAATTCTAGATTAGGCTCAATGTGTATCTTTGCATATTCAGAAACCTCATCATATTGTTTGCTAAACCAAAGAGCAATCAACAAGAGTCACCCTCAGGAGTAGAAAGTGCTAATAATATGTGTGAAATTTTTTTTCTTTACTTTTAAGCACAGTTCACTTCTTCACCAATCAAGGGTCTTTGGTTTTTATTCCTTTTTTAAAGAAACATTTGTTTTCCCTTACCTTCAAAAATTTGTTAGAGCTGAAGAACCAGAAACACCATCTCCTCTTTAAATCTTCAGTTCAGTTCAGTTCAGTCATGCAGTCGTATCTGACTCTTTGAGACCCCATGAATCACACCACTCCAGGCCTCCCTGTCCATCACCAACTCCTGGAGTTCACTGAGACTCATGTCCATCGAGTCGGTGATGCCATCCAGCAGTCTCATCCTCGGTCGTCCCCTTCTCCTCATGCCCCAAATCCCTCCTAGCATCAGAGACTTTTCCAATGAGTCAACTCTTCGCATGAGGTGGCCAAAGTACTGGAGCTTCAGCTTTAGCATCATTCCTTCCAAAGAAATCCCAGGCCTGATCTCCTTTAGAATGGACTGGTTGGATCTTAGTAACCCCAATTCACTTTAGGTTGCAACAAACAATCTTCTTGTGTTATTGAGATTTGATTTGCTCTCTTGGTTCAGATTATTGCATTATGAGAATGAAATGGCACACATTCATATTTCTTCTCCTTCAATCTGGAACCTGGACGCAGAGTGCTGCTGCAGGTCCTCATGGCCAGTGACCTCAGCCCGCTTGCCTGCTCTCAGCACTGTCCTCCTGAGCACAGAAACAACAGTGAAGCTCAGGATCTGTCTCCTCCACTTCTTCATCTTTTTACTCTCTTAATGCAAATTCCTCTGTAGATTTTAAAGAGAAGATTTTGTGTGCCATTTCTGCCCCGGAAGAAAGAAGCCACCACAGGAGAATAGAAGCGAACCTGCATTATTATTGAGAAAAGACCTGACTAGGTAAAACTGAGCAAAGTTTGTCCCATCTCCTCAAACTTCTTTTAAGTGTTCCTCTCCAGGCCCTTCCCCATGCCCAGAGAATCTGTCCAATCCTTCTACAGTAAGATAAAGATGACTGATAAGACTTGATACATTATTGCTTTTAGATCTATTTGCATTTCATCAAGGGAAAAACCATTACAAGATAGAGAAAATCATTTTGCAAAAGGGTACCTTTGTAAAATCTTCAGTTATTTGTCCCAGCTTAAGTGTTCCTCTTTGAGATCAGCATGAGGAGAAATGGAAGGCTTGTGTTTTTTGGATGGGGAGGTCCTGTTACAATAAACTCAACACCTATATGTAAGGTTCGTCCTCTATTTTTTGGAATTAGATTGAATGGGCTTCTCTTTTTTGAGGCAAAAATCTTGGAGAGGTTGAAAGAAGGGAGTTAGTGGCTTCTATTCAGTTTCTCATAAATGTGTGTTGCCTTTCAGCGCTGGCCTCAATTAACTATAGAACAGGTCTAGAAAGGAAAGAAAACATTTAAAGCTTCCGTCAGTCTTCCTCTGAGAGGTGATCAAACCATCAGTCCTAAAGAAAATCAGTCCTGAATATTCACTGAAAGGACTGATGCTGATGCTGAAGCTGAAGCTCCAGTACTTTGGCTACTCGATGTGAAGAACTGACTCATTAGAAAAGATCCTGATGCTGGGAAAGATTGAAGGTGAGAGGAGAAGGGAGTGACAGAGGATGAGATGGTTGGATGGCATCACCAACTCAATGGACACGAGTTTGAGCAAGCTCCAGGAGACAGTGAAAGACAGGAAAGCCTGGCATGCTGCACCATGGAGTCCCAAAGAGTCGGACACTACTGAGTGACTGAACAACTGTTCTTCTAACTTTTGCCTTTCAACAGATCTAATTCAAACGAAATATTATAAAAATGGAAGCATCTTTTCAACCCCTGGTCCTTGTTCTCACTGGTAATTTACATTTTAAGGCTTTGACAGCACATTGAAGCAAAGTCAAGCGAGCATCACAAGGTCATGACTGGGTTGGATTTTGCAATTTGATCTACTAATTCCAGAATTGAGGACTAGAGATCTGTGCAGATGGAAATGAAGGCCAATTAGACAAGATTAACATGTAGATTCAAAAATAAGATAGCACAGCATTTTACTCTGAGTTTTTGCCAGTAGAGTTTAATAAATTAAAATGAAATGCAGTCAAGTTGAGACATCAGAAAATGAGGTTAGGCAATATGCAAACATCTCAAGACCTGGTTAATGGATCCTGGCACTCTGGGAAGATGAATTCCTTCAAGCTGACCAGTGGGTTCCTTTGTGGTTTTTCTGACTTATTCACTTTCTGAAGGAAAGGACCTGAACAACAAAATAGGATAGAAGACAGTATCTTTGGTTCAGACAAATATGAAAACTGAGGATTTATTTAAAGTTTCAGAGTTGCCAAAACTTTTTAAAGTTACTAATATTTAGGAGTGTTTGTTTCCCTTCATTTTTGCATAGGGTCGCCTACCACAAGGTCCACTTGTAAGGGCACTGCTTAGCTGCTGAGAAGGGAAAAAGAAAGAGTTAAACAAAAAA
This sequence comes from Neotragus moschatus, assembly GCA_006410615.1. Taxonomy (NCBI): domain Eukaryota; kingdom Metazoa; phylum Chordata; class Mammalia; order Artiodactyla; family Bovidae; genus Neotragus; species Neotragus moschatus. The sequence goes on along the minus strand of SJYA01001556.1, from coordinate 1,551,747 downwards.
TGATATTTTGTGGATACAGAGAGGAGGGAATTAGAAAACAGACGTAAAGGTCCTAATTCCTGGCTTATTTTTTTAAGCACTGCCTTTGCTCCTCCTAAGATTTTGTTTTCATAAAGCTTTAGGCTCTTATAGTGCAAATTGCACCTTGCTTAAGGGCAGCAAGATTTACTTAATGACTATCTGCAAATCATTGTAGAATCTTAGGGGAGGAATGTTATTAGAGTTGAGAGCAGTAAATGCTCTCTGTGCAGGGAAGAGCTTCCCCAGCTCCTGGCCGCAGGCTTTGATCTTATTAGCCCCCGTAATGAATTTCTCCCTTCAATTTTACAGGGACTTTCTTCTGAAGAGAGCAAAGCTCAGTGCAGACATTATCTAATTCTTCCTTGTAACATTCATGTAAGCTTGGGTAAGGTAGATGTTATTACTACCTAACCCATCCCGCAGATGGAGAAATAAAATAGAAAGTTACGACTTTCCCAAGGTGAAAGAGAAGCTGAACAAGAGCCAGGAGGCTTCCATTTGGGGATTTCCCAATTGTCAGCCCAGAGCTTTCACCTTCTGACTCCGGGGTCACCAAGTAGTTGTGGGGAAAGTGATAGGTCATGAGGGCTATGACTCGAGTGTGGTGGATACATATTCTGAGCCAGAGGCCTTGAGTTTGACCCTTTCTGCGCTGAGAGATATTAAACAAATTATCGGTCCTCCTGGAATTAGGTTTTATTCTCTAAAACAGGGTTATATTAGAAATGTGCTCCCTACAAGGCTGCCAGATTAGGTGAAATAATACATTTTCAAGTTACAGCATGTGATGAAATTGTTCAATCACATTAACATCCTAAAGGGGAAAGTCTGTAACCATGAGGTTGAAATTCATAAATAGATCTTCTAAGGTTGATAAATCAATCCATTTTATTATCTAGATTCATTTAAAAATATTCAATCAAAATACTCCATCATTTTCTGTTACTTTCCTTTTCTGAGCCTCATTTTCCTCATGTGAATAAAAGGAGGGAGCACTGTATCCCACTCATGGGGTCTGTCTTGAGAATTAAATGAAATGATTGTGCATAAAAATGCTCAGCAGGCAGCGGGGCCATGTAAATGTTATTATCAGACTGATATTAGCGGAAAGTTGTATTTCCCAAGAAGGAGGTAGATGCTGAGGGTTATCCTTTTCCCAACCCCCTAAGTCCTGTGGAAGGAGATGATAGGATTAACTCATAGGGATATGGGAGAGAATGGGTACCGTGTCAATGACTTTTTAAAAAAATTGAAGTATAGTTGATTTACAGTGTGTTTAATTTCTGCTATAGAGCAAAGTGATTCACTTATGCATATACTTACATTCTTTTTTGTATTCTTTCCCATTATGGTTTATCACAGGATATTGAATATGGTTACCTGTTCTATACAGTAGGAGTTTATTGTTCATTCATTCTGTATGTATATTAGTTGCATCTGCTAATCCAGACTGCCTACTCTATCCCTCCCCCTTGGCAACCACCTGTCTATTCTCCATGTCTATGTCATATTTTATTTTATTTAAAAAATTTAAAATTAATTTATTTTTTAATTGAAGGATAATTGCTTTACAGAATTTATTTACTATAGATTTTATATGATTTTAATGCAGCTGATTTGTGTCTTTGATTCTTCCATCCATTATTTCATGACCCTCACCCAGACGTTTCACCTGTGCTCCTAGAAGAACACACCCTCCCGGTGACCGTAGGTCTGTCACTTTCTTTCCAAGGTTTTCTCTTCACCCCTCTGTGTCTCCATAACTCCCCAAGGTGCCCACAATATACTGGGCTGCGAGGCCCAGTCAGTGCGCACTGGGCATGGCCACCACTGCACCTGGTGCTCTGGGCTCTCCTGAAGCCTAAGGGGCACTGAGTTCTCTGGAACTTTCGAACTACCACAGCCACCCTGTGCCCTGAGCAGAAGTGGGAGTCTCTGTCTTGACGGAGTTATACCTTTCCCCATGGGTATCCCTCCTGTATCCTGATGTCAACAGATTTTTAGGATAACAAATTCCAGAAGAACCAGTCTTTGGGGTTTGGGTCAGGAGAGAAAACTGAAGGACACTTACTGTTCTGTACTTAGAATCCCTTCTCCTCTGACTAGTAAAGCTATGTTTTAAAAAACGGGATAATAACTACCAAGCTTGTCTGAATCGTTCTCTTTTTAAGGAAGAGTTTCCCACCTGGAGGCACCTCACAATTTCATGTAAATAATTTGTGGCAGACAGATAATCTAGAATAAGAAATATGTTTAAATAGTAGGTTGTTGCACAGACTTCATTCCCTGTTTTCTCAGAAAGATATAACTGTGACATAAATACATACAAAGTCAAACTTAATAGACATAATTTTAAAGTTAATTGTTTACTATTTTTTTAATATAAATCCTATGAACTCCTGGGCTTAATTGACTTTATTTAGTATATGAATGATCCTCAAATTTATAGTAGCTAATTCTTAACCTTCAAACAGATGAGAATGAAAATAAAAGGAAATATTCATTGACTCCACATACGTAAAGTTTCAGAGATTATAGCATTTTTTTAGATCAAATAATGTCCCTATTCACAGCTGAGAAGTCTGTTCCAGTGATTTATGCAGTCATCTTTCTTTTTGTTCTAAATATTTTGTTCTCTTTCTTTCTTCATCCACTTTATTTGTTCTATATTTAATCTCACATCGGGAGATAAAAAGTAAAATCTATAGATTTAAAAATGAGATTAACTGACAATTTGTTGTTCTTGTTTTTAGAGCATGAAGAAAATTTCCCTTGGCACTGAGGAAAAACTAGTGACAGTTATCAAAACTGAATTGGTAAATTTCTGCCAGCTATTTAATATCTAAAAAATGATATCACTTCTTTTTTTGACTTGAAATATCTAGATTTCCTACTTACTATATAAATAATATTGCTTGAGGGGTTTTGTTAAATGATATCTAAGACTGAACATAGCAAAGCTTTCACGGCACTTGAATGCATAAATGGAACACACACCACTTTCCTCGCCTTGTAAGGGGAAGCTTGGCTCAAATATAGATCCCAGAAGAACCTCCATGTCCAAAGCAGAGGCATGACGAAGAATTAGACTTTATTATATATCTAGACTAGGCTTTTAAACACATCCCCATTAGACTATTAAGATTTATGATGCTGTTTGCTCTGTGTGTGTGTGTGTGTGTGTGTGTGTGAGTGTAACATTCTGTTTCAGTACATTAAAAGTACTGGAACAAAAACATTGAAATGTTGTCCCCCAGGATTTTTCAAGGATTATATTTATATGATTGGAGCAGGGAAAAAAATCTAAAAGTTTACAACTAAATCAATGCTTGTGAAATTTCCAATTTGTTCTCCTTGGATGAATAATGTTAGACTAAATGTTAGAATATCACACTGAATTGGAATTTGGACGTTTTCTTGAACCTGAAAAGTGTGTGTGTGTGTGTGTGTGTGTGTGTATGTATAAAATCTCATCCTGGAGATAACCTAAGGAAATCGTTACACTGACCAAACTCCTAATTGAAGACATCATAGCTAAAGAGACGAAAGGCCATTTATTTTAGTATTGTTGTGCTGTGAGGTTTTGACTAGCAGAGCTTTATAATATGCACACACAGGAGCCATAATAAAAATCTTCCTGCTTAATTCGTTTGAATGATCATTAGGAAGTATTTCCTCCCCAATCAGTATTTAACAGGAGAGGAAAGTTTATCTCTTTGGTGCGTTCCAGACTTCTGTCAGTTACATACAGTATAAATAAAGGGGTTAAGAAAAGCCAAAGAACTTCCAGAATGACTGTAGGCTACAGCAGTGAGAAGACAGTACCAACAATGTGGCATATTTATAAAAATTGGCAAATCACAGACAGAGGCTGGGGATGGAAAGGAGAGTCGCCTTGTCTCCGTGTGTCCCAGTGCAAAAGCAGTTAAATCAAGTTAGAGCCTGACCTGCTGGGAAAGTACGGTTAGCAGGCTCACAATTATCACTGTTGTTCAGCTGTAAAAGAAAGAAGGGGTTTTTGTTGTTGTTGCTATATTTTGTTTTGATTTGAAGGAGTGTTTCAGCAAGTTTCGGAAGAGGAAGTTAAATCCATGCCAAAGTATCTCTAATTTTTGTGGGTATTCCCTTCTCTCTCCTCCAGAGCTGGGAATTTCCCTCCCTTTCTCCATGCATGACGCCCTGCCCCACCCCACTCATCAGTGGAGCAGCTTGCAAATAAGCTTTTCCCTAGATCTGCCCCTTTTTAGGGAATCCACGCCTAAACAGAAAGTTTTTGATCTATTTGACTACAGTACAACAATTCAGGTAGAATTTTATCCTTCAAAGAATCTGTTTTTCCCACCACAGGAGACAATTCTTCATAGGCACACAAGAACATTTTCTCACCTGATTATCTCAAAGGTAGCATATATAAAGGCATATAATTTTGTAATTTTCAATTAGAATTCATAGTTTTGTAAATTTAAATTAGTTTTGAATTTGAAAGTTTAAATGAATGCATAATAACTTATCATTCATCACAATACAATAGAATAAAAAGATAAAGATAATATATTAGTGCTTATAACCTATTTCAGTTTCCCCATTCACATCACACTACTGAATAGTTTTTGAACATTGACATTTTCCATCACTTCTAATCATATTTTTATGTAACTCTAATACTTAAAAAATCTCCAACAAGAAAACAGTAATTTTTTTTTCCATTTTCAAAGATAAGAATAATTAAAAATAATTCTAATTCTGAACAATATTATTTAATGACCCTAGGTTGGCTGTAGGAGAGTGCAATGCTGGTAACAGATTGTAATTGTTCATGTTATTTCTTGTATAGCACAATCAAATACGTGTATTGTTAGGTCTGCACACTGAAGTTATTTTAAGAGTCTTGATTCTACTCTGGGGTTGACTGTGACCCTGAGGGCCAAAGAAATGAGCATATGTACCTTGAATAATTTATTATTCTCTACAGAACTGGACTGGGGAAAAGGATCAGTATTACTGATTTTGTCTTTGCCTTGGGCTCCAATATAGCTTGGTAGGGCCCTAGTACTGATCTTGTTTTCACTTAAATTTTTGATTTTTTTTCATCATGACATTGTTTACTTTAAGATTTTAAAAAATTATTGCATTAAAACATGATTTCTCTAGGTTACTGAGTTTGGGGGGCTTCCTTAAATTGTGTGCTCAAGGCAAATGCCTCACCCCCCTTATTCTAGTCTGGGACTAGCTTTTCTGTTTGGCTCTGTTTTCCCCAGTCTCTGGAATGAGTATCAAGGTCATCTCTGATGACTTGGGATACTTAGGACCTGAAACAGTGCTCGCATAGAATGGATATTTGATAAGTGGTTAATGATATTGCTGGTAAGCTAATCCACCAAGCCTAATCTTTTCTAGTAAGAGTCCAGTGATGTGGGCCTGGAGCATCAGTTTCTGAGAATAGTTCAGGAATGTCTCTACATGAGTCTTTGCAAACCCATCTCAGATGCAGCCCCTGCCCCTTGGTTATGACTGGCATCTACAAGACGAGAGAACACAGGGGTTGTGGAGCCAGATCCCCTGGTTCACAGCTCAGCTGGCCCACTCAACAGCTTCGTGACTCTAGGCAAGGTGACATAATTTTTGTAATCAGTTGTTTTTTTTAATCTGTATCATGGGGATATTGATAATACCTGCCTCATGAGCTTTCTGTGAGGATTAAATAAATTAATATGTGTATCTTAGACCACATCTTCTAGGAAACTTCCTGAGGCAAAAGCTTTGGGGTTAACTCTATTAGGGAGTGAAACTCCAAGAAAGAGGCAGGAGAGGAAAAGTAATTTAATAAATAGCAGGAAAGAATGGGGGCTTCCCTAGTGGCTCTGGCAGTAAAGAATCCACCTTCGATGCAGGAGACCCGAGTTTGATCCCTGGGTTGGGAAAATCCCCTGGGGAAGGGAATGGCAACCCACTCCAGTATTCTTGCCTGGGAAATCCCGTGGACAGAGGAGCCTGGCAGGCTACTGTCCATGGGACATGACTGCATGGGATCACAAAGGCAGACATGACTGAGCAGAGGGGAAATATAAGAGGGTATGCTAGTGAGTGGGCCACAGTTTACAGGTTCCATGGTCTCACAGGACTTCTCCAAGAGCTGTAGGAAAATATCTAAAAACAGGACCTCAGAAAGGAGGACAAGCAAGCGACTTATCTTCTGGCTCTTTCCTACGTCATGTTTTTCATTGGTCAAAGTACCACCCATGGGGTTGTAACCCTACCTCATGTCTGAATTATATTAACCGACCCTCCAGGCAGCTGTTAGGAAAGCAAGAATCTCCATGGGCCCCTTCCAGCCAGTGTGCTGGCCCAGTGGTCTCTCTGTGAAAGTCAGAAGCTAACAGAGTGGCTCTTTCATCTTTAGTGACCGTGGTGGCTATCCCCAGTGGCTCAGTGTTAGAGAATCCACCTGCAATGCAGAAGATGCAAAAGATGCAGGTTCAGTCCCTGGGTCAGGAAGATCCCCCGGAGAAGGGAGTGGCAACCTCACTTCAGTATTCTTGCCTGGACAATCTCATGGACAGAAGAGTCTGGCAGGCTACAGTCCATAGGGTTGCAAAGTGTTGGATGTGACTGAGCAGATAACACATGGCTGTAGCTTTATAATCACTGGGACAATAAGAGCCATACTATTGGAAGCTGGAGCCTTCCTAATATCCCCAACCCTGGAAACTGCAGCTCTCTTCCAGAAAAATAATTTTTTGTATGTTTGAGGCAAGCACTTGTTTTTTTGCACTGGCTGATCCCTCTGCCTCATAAATAGTTTTTGTGGTCGTCAAATATCAGGATTCTTTTGTTCATTTTAGAGCCCAATTCAAGTACAATTAATACCTCCACAGAAAGGCCTTCCAATTACTAGCACAGCTTTCTTCATTCTCAGATAAACAGCTGCATGAATATCCTTCTTCTCTTAGACTTTTATTTCTATTTGTAAAAGGATGTACTTTTGCCCACAAATGAAGGGCATTTTATGTCATCAAAGGAAAGGGCGTGAATCTGGGCCCTCAGCTTGCTCTCACACCCTGCAGCTTGGCAGTTCACACAGTCAAACCACAAATGGAACTAATGGCTCACGATTTGCTTCCCATCACATCTGACCTACTATGAATCAACCCCCTTCCCTATCAATATCAAATTTGGCTTGTTCAGGATGTGAAAAGATGTCATGTCTTTTCCTGTTTCTTCTTCATCCTCTTTGTTGGGTTAGTCGCTCGGTTGTGTCTGACTCTTTTGCAACCCCATGTTTCTGTCCGTGGGATTTCCCAGGTGAGAATACTGGAGTGGGTTGCCATTTCCTTCTCCATTCATTCTCTTTAGAACAATTAATTTTGATTTTGAACTCTTGGCTTGTAGTAAATTTCAGGCTGGAAACTAAAATTTGGAAAGAAAACTCTGAAACACAAATATAAAAGATCCCTTTAACCTTGTTTCCTTCTACCTCATCGCTTCCCCCTCCCCATGGAACATGAGTCTGGTAGACCCTGCTGCCACAGCCTTTTTCTTTAATCTAGATACTTGTATCACTCATGGTTTCTTACTCTCTTTGGTCAAGATAATGTTAAATAATCCTCAAGTCTTGAGAATTCATCTTGTGCAAAGATAATGCATGGTTAAAAAATTAGAATAAAAAATAGTTTAATTTAAGGTGCTTCAAGGAAAAAGAGTTAATTGATCAGTTAATTTCCCTGTTTCAAAATTAACAAGGGTCAATTCTAGCCTTTACTTTCTTATTTGTCCCACTGCCAAGTAACTTCTATATGAAGGATAATGATCAGAACTGGCATTTTATTTAGCAAATCTAGAGTTAAACACTCTCATCAAAGGTTGAATCTCTCGGCTTCCATACAGACAGCCATCTGTTTGTTGAATACTCATTTCTGTGACACCTTGGCCTTGGTCACTCAGGATCTGGTTGGAAACCACCAGTGATGGGAATGTACAATCATATGAGACAAATCTTTTCATTTCAGAGAAGCTCTAATCCTTAGGAAGGTCTTTTGGTTTGTTTGTTTGGTATATTGATCTGCAATCTATCTCCTTGTGGTATTGACCCACTGATTCTCATTGAGCCTAAAGTAGTGTTTCAGTAAGTGTGCTCTGCAGACCACGTGCATCAGTCACTGTGGTTCTTGTGGAAATGTGGGTCCTTCACTCTTCTCCACATGGGGCCATTTGAATGGCAGCTGGTGGCTAAGAGCTCTGGTCTTTGCTTTCATAAACTCCCCTTGCACGTGTGTGCTTGAAGATCAGTGCTCTGAAGCTGAAGAAAATAGCAAGGTCAGTGTCTCTTATCGGCCTTGTCCTTCAGATAGTTGGAAAGAGGTACTACTATCACTGTTTCTCCACGCCATCTGTTCTCCAGACCAAGCCTCTGAGCTTTTCCAATTTTCTGTCATATAAAATGGCTCTAAGTCTCCTTCTCTTCGAAGTGTGTTTCATTTTAATAAAGTTTGTCCTAAAATGTGATGCTCAAAACTGAGTATAGTCCTCCAGGTATGCCCTGACAAGAGTGGGAGCTAGAACAGAACGAAGGGTTCTGTGTTCCTTAGCACAGAAACTATTCTTATAAGAGAAGCTATTAGTGAAATTGCATGCATTTTCTTGCCTGGAGAATCCCATGGACAGAGGAACCTGGTGGACTACAGTCCATAGTGTTGCAAAGAGTCAGACACGACTGAAGTGACGTAGCATGCATGCATGCATTTGGTTCAAGAAGATCAGTTAGCCATTGAAATTAAAAAAAATTTTTGACATATGCACACTACTATTTTATTGATTTAATAATCTTTGGCTGCTTGGGGTCTTCATTGCTACCTGCGGGCTTTCTCTAGTTGGGGAGAGCAGGGGACACTCACTAGCTGCGGTGAAGGGGTTTCTCATCGTGGTGGCTTCTCTTGTTGCGGTGCACAGGCTCCAGGTGCGAGGGCTTCAGTAGCTGCAGCACTCAGGCTCAGCAGTTGTGATTCCCACCCTTAGTTGCTCCAGGGCATGTGGAATACTTCTGGACCAGGGATCAAACCTGTGTCCCTGCATTGGCAGGTGGATTCTTATCCACTCCACCATCTGGGAAGTAGTAACAATTAAAATTTTGATCTAAAAAGAAATAGCTTAAATAAACTGGATTTTCAAAAAGAACAATATTGTTCGCTTGAGCATTATGAATGGTAAAATCTCATTACTCTGGGTTGTCAATTTAGAATTTTGGTAGTCGCCATGGGGTTAAGATAAAGATGTCTTCAGCCTATTTATGCTAAGTGGATTCAGTAAGCAAAAAATAGTCTAAAAGAGTGCAAGGATATAATTAACCTACCTGAGAGAACACATTTTCAAGCATGTAGTCTGATATCATCTGTTTAAGTACTCTTAGTTCATATATTAATAAAGTAATTTTTCTTAGTTATGAAAGCAAGTCTATAAAAGTATCTACTTGCCAGTGCTCTTTTTGGCCTAATTGAATCTCATTGTATAGTTATGAAAGAATCAAATTGCATTTATTTAAAAAATAAAATTCTCGGTTTTCATTAAACTGCTATCCTCCCCAGCTTGACTAAGTTGAAACAAAGTTGACTGCTTGACAGACCAGCTAAGGGTTGATCATTTTCTTGATATCATTAAATATGTTTACATCTTTGTCCTTCATATTATAACCTGGTGGTCATTTCTAAATAACATGATGGAGCAGGTGCTTCTAAAAATAGAACAAATGCAGGACAATTTGCAAATCTNGCCAGTCACATCCACAACTGGACATTGTTTTTGCTTTGGTTCCATCCCTTCATTCTTTCTGGAGTTATTTCTCCACTGATCTCCAGTAGCATACTGGGCACCTACCGACCTGGGGAGTTCCTCTTTCACTATCCTATCATTTTGCCTTTTCATACTGTTCATGGGGTTCCTAAGACAAAAATATTAAAGTGGTTTGCCATTCCCTTCTCCAGTGGACCACCTTCTGTCAGACCTCTCTGCCATGACCTGTCTGTCTTGGGTGGCCCCAGACGGCATGGCTTAATTTCATTGAATTAGACAAGGCTGTGGTCCATGTGATCTCATCCCTTATTTTCTCTTAAATCTTTGCCGAACACATATATTATTACATACCCCTGAAAGAGCTGATAATGTCCCTGATTTTACTCTCTATTATATAAATGTATTTTTTCCTCAAATGTATGTTTTGGGTGACACCTGGAACCTCAGCACCCTAAGTTCAAGTGTAGACCAACTAAGAATCTAGCTGTAGTCTAAAAAGCATTTTATGGCTCCTGACTACCAGTTAACAATTAATTAATTAGAGAAGATAAAAATTTTAGTTGCCTCCATCAAGCGTACTCTGCAGCATTGATGCCTCTCTGTTCAACTTTATTTTGTGGTGATGACTACAGCTACTTTTCCGTTTGTTATGTCACTTGACATTAATAGTGTTTAACAAATCAAGAAATAAAATATTCAAAACAAAGAAATCCACAAGAAAACGATTTTGACTCATGAAAGGGGTACCCCTAACTTTCTTTGCTGGAGAGAATGAATCATTACTGGGTAATGACCTCAGGACAAACTTTTTCAAACAAAATGTAATGTTTTCATTTTCCTTTTTCTTTGAATTTCACTCTTACGGATTTGTGGTTATAATGAAACATCCCTCATATTTATTTAAGAGGTGTCTTCTGAGACTAGAGGCATTTCTATGCCAAAGTCACAGACTTCAAAGATGCCTGGCTGGGTACACTGGGAAGTTGGTGTGAAAAACTGGGCCAGTGGACTGTGGTCTTCTCTAGGACCAGTGGAGTAATTGTCAAGACTCCTCCCAGTCCTTGGAATTTGCTCTTATCACTTCCTGCCCTTGTCTCTATCCTTTATTTTTATCTCCCTTATCTATTTCCTTTCCTTTCGTACTGTCAATTTCTTTACTCTTCTCTTCTCGGCTCCTATTTTCTCTCCATTCTTCCCTTCCCTTCATCCTTCCATTCTGACTTTCCTCCATTCTTTATTTCCATCTAGGCAATTGGCAGCTTGTAAATGCAAAATGCAAACCGCTACTCAAAAGACTGAGGGAACAGGGCTAACATGTCTGTTCAGGTAATCTTTCTGCTCTTGCTCACTTGCCCTGTTGTCATAAGGATTCAGCTGCGGCGTGGCTGTTAGCTCTTGGTCCACTCTTGCATTTACAGGCCTGCTCCTAGCCCTCCCCATCTGTACTCTGCGTCTGTATGTGGTCTCACTCTTTTTTACTATTATACTGCTGAGTTCTGCTCTGTATCATCTGTGTCATACAGCAACTGTATGCTATGAAAAGCCCTTCCCGGGCCTGCCCAGCCTACTTTGAGCTGGGCACAGCCATCTCCCAAGCTCATTCTTTCCTTAATATTTGCTGAGAAAGTTTATTCATTCAATCAATAAGTATTTATTGAGCCCTAAACATAATAATCCCGGAGAAGGCAATGGCACCCCACTCCAGTACTCTTGCCTGGAAAATCCCATGGATGGAGGAGCCTGGTAGGCTGCAGTCTATGGGGTCGCTAAGAGTCAGGGACGACTGAGAGACTTCGCTTTCACTTTTCACTTTCATGCATTGGAGAAGGAAATGGCAACCCACTCTAGCGTTCTTGCCTGGAGAATCCCAGGGACAGTGGGCCCCCGTCTATGGGGTCGCACAGAGTCAGACACGACTGAAGCGACTTAGCAGCAGCAGCAAACGTAATAATAAAGTTAAAAGCAACAGATCTTTTCCCTTTTCGCATATTGAATTTTTTTTTAGTATCCCACTGTAAATTCTATTGACTCTAAGAAAAATATTGTTATATATTTCACCTGACTCCCTTTAAAAAACGCTGAATAATTAATTTCTATACAAAATTGAAACCAGCAGACATTTTCAAGATAACCACATGGCACAAAGGAGAAGGGGATGACCTAGGATGAGATGGCTGGATGGCATCATTGACTTGATGGACGTGAGTCTTAGTGAACTCCGGGAGATGGTGATGGACAGGGTGGCCTGGCGTGCTGCAGTTCATGGGGTCGCAAAGAGTCAGACATGACTGAGCGAGTGAACTGAACTGAAACATGATATCCTTATAAAATTAAACAAAATCCCTGAATGATTGACAGAGTTTTTCATTTCTGATTCAGATATTTTGGTTTTTCTTAGAGTCTAAGCCTTAGATAGATGCAACAAGAATTCACTAATATGTACATTTGCCCCAATTATTATTTGGTGGTTGTGTGTGTTTATCAAAATGGGAAAAAAAACTACATGGGAGATATTGAGAGGTCCACACGGAATCTGCTTTATCTTAAAGAGCACACATTCACAGAAAAATAAGTTTTCCAAAGCTGTGTATGTTGAAGTTCATGGAAGAGAAATCACCCTGGCTCTAGTAAAATGAACATTTCAGAACATGCATCCCAAATGATAAAAAAAAAAACCAAAAACTGGATACTTCTTTGAACCTGGTGTCATTTGTGCTTCAATGCAAAAACACAATATTGGTGAGGACATTGAATGAGAAAGTTATATGAAAAGAACTGAAAATAAAGTCTTCTAATCAGTCCTCTAATTTCCCACTAAGCCATCCCGGTTTATGCCTAAGGTTAAGATGCAGTATATTCTCTTAAGGAAACTCTTGATGGTAAAGAATTATGAGGTGTGTTATTTCATTTATTCCTTTATCATTTTCAGGCAGATATTAATGTTTCCACTGCAGAGGTGAGGGAACCAGAACTCCAAAGGGGAAGATTGGTTGTTCAAGGTCACAGCAGCAGAGATGCTATTCAAACTTAGCTCTATTTGAGTCCCAAAACCATGCTGTTTTCCATTACACATTACTTTCCCCCCCTCTTGTTTGTGTTTAAGTTGATGGCATAAAGTCACTCTGTCGTTTATAACTGCTGCAAAGTGATGTTCACTGAGGGGCTTGAGGGCAGCCTTACAAACTCCCCTCTTGCTGTTGTTATTCAGTTGCTCAGTTGTGTCCTACTCTTTGTGACCCTGTGGACTCCAGCAGGCCAGGCTTCCCTATCCTTTACCATCTTAGTCCAAAGAGCAAAGGGGGCTGGATTAGGCATAAAAAGTTTCTTGCAGACACAGGGATGGTGGAAGGGGATATCAGAGACCAATTTACAACACTGTCGCAAAACAGGTGGCGTGGAAAGCCTGTTGAAAAATCCCATCAGGAAGCTTAAGAAAAGAAGAACGGATGAAAAACCAACGTGGGTGGAAGGCAGTGGGTAGACTAAAGAAGGAGAACATGGCTTGAAGGTGAATAAAGGAAATGGTTAGAGAAAGGAGAATGAATGAGGATTATCAGGAAGACACAAATAGGGCTTTGTGGTGAGAGGAGAGGGTGGAGGGCAAGGCAGAGATGAGAAGGGGAAGAAACTTTGCCTAGAGAACAAAGAAAAGAATAAACACAGTTTATCTCCATTAGAAAAAGTGGAAGTTTGTCTTCTGTGACAGGTTGTCCCAACCCATTGTGTTGTGCTGAGATACTGAATTATCTCAACTGCTTGCCATTAGAAAAATGTAGATTCCTGGGGTCACTTTATAGCCAATGCCTAATATTGTGCCTAAGCTTGTGGTATTTACTGTACTCAGTGAGGAGATGGAAACAGTATATAATGGTAGCCCCCTAATTTCTCATCAATGAGCCAGAATCTTTCCTATTTTAAAGAGTATGCAGAGATGAAAAATAGTAATTTTACAAAGCAGAAATAAACCATCTCTTGGGGACAATTATATGTGATTCATAGATTTCTTGGAGGTGAATTATAGTTTAAAATGTAACATGTAGATTCTTTACCAGGTTTTAACAGTCCTGTTTAAGTTGTTGGAAACTTTGGTAAACTTCCTTAGATACCCAAGGTCATACTAGGTTCACAGCCCATTTTACGGAGGTTTGCAAATCTTTCAGCAATGATGAATTGGATTTCAGTTGAATTGCATGCAAACTTGGGCCAAGTTTTAAAGAAACATTGTATAGTTCTTTCAGGTAGAAGTCAGGTGAAACTCAAGGGGTCCAAAGTGGGTTTTGCTTTGAGTTTCTTTGGGGTTCTGCTTGAACTTGACACTCAAAGTGAAACTCAGGAGATCTGAACGTCTTGCAAACTCAGGCTCAAAGGGAGGTTTTTGGAAGCAAACTTGCATGTTGAAAATGCTGAACTAACAGTGCTAATTGGTGCTTTAGTTTGTTTTGCCCAACCCTCTGAATAGAGTTTCATCTGGAAAGAAAAAAAGGTTATCTTAATGGGTCTAGAGTTTAGTAAAGCTCTGCAGAAGGACTTTGGTCTTGCTGACGGGTTATATGCATATGCAAAAAGTAGAATGCATAAATTGTCATAATGCTAGATTAATAAGAGCAATTGATTGGATCAAGCAAGTCCTGATATCACATCCTTGAGTTAAGATTAAAGGCCTTTGGGGGCGACTCAGTTTATCTGGGCAATTCAAGTGAAAACTGAGTGTATTACAAGCATTACCTAGATAGTTGCCACACTATAGATTTGACCACAGTGACATGAAAATATTCTCTTACTTATGAGAATGAATAACTGGAAAGAAAATTTTGCACCCCCCCAACACTAAGCATATTCACTAAGACCAATCTATGACAGTGCTTTAAAGGCACAATAGGCCTGAGCACGTACATCAAGCCTGTAGGTTAGCCAATCACCATGATCTTTTATAAAACATGACTCTAATCTAAATAGGGGTTGGTGCTAGAGCAGAGGGGATTTAATTAATTTTGGCAAATAAATCTAAATATTAAAATAAACTTAGAAATTAAGGGGCTTTTTGAGGAAGGAAACAAGTTGGCAGGATTTTGGCATATCAACAAAAGGAAAGCACACAAAGAAAAGGATTAGTCAAAATAAAGATCAAATAAAAATCAAAAATAATTTGGCTTCCATCCAGGAAACTGTTGTATTTTAGAAGCATGTCTTTCCTTCCCAAGTGTGACGAACAGAGGAACCACCTGATCATCCCCTAAAGGTCATCAAGCACACCACATGCCACAGGAGTCACCCCTGAGGCCTTGAGAAAACTCAGCAGAGGTGCCGTATTGAAATTCACACCTCATAGTCATAAGTCTATAAACAACATGGAGGCAATGAATGGTGGTAAGCAGGTTCTAAGGAACTGATGAACTAGTATTCACACTTCAGAAATATTCACACAGTGAGTGCTTTAAGAAAATGAATAAACAACATTTATCTTATCTATCTATCTCTCCATCCATCTGTTTATCATCTTTCTATGGAGGAGACAGTCTGAAAGATATTGTACATTTTTGGACTTCAGAGGGTCCTGTTTGATGCGTTATTATAACCAACACCTCATAATCTGCGGGGCTCAGTTCAAAATCAAAATACAGAAAGCTTGCTCAGAAATCACACAGAAATGCTGTTAAAGGTATTGTATATGAAGCTTCTTCTTTTCTTTTGGAGTCTGTTTCCTCTTATGGGTTTTTCTAATTTCCTACTTATTGTCATTTCAAGTGAAGAAAAATTAAAGTCGAATTGATTAGCACCAACCTTACTGCTCATCTTTATTTTGCTCACACAAGGTCTTCAACACAAATTTAAGAGCATTGATTGTGTATGCCCAATTACTGAAATTGCACAGCTCATATTTTGCAATTCATCTGTGTGCTTTTCATTCTTACCAGAACAGTGGAAATGTTTCACAGAATTAACTCCTGTTTTATTTCATTTCTTGATATGCACGCATTCTACCAACACTCTCAACCTTCAGTTTACTGATGAGTAAAGAAGGCCTTAAAAAAAAAAAAAAAAGAAAAAGAAAAAGCAACTAGAGGATTTACAGAAGGCTTATTGAAGAAGGTGACATCCAAAGATAGTAGGAGTAAGCTACAGATGAGACAGCTTCAGGATAATACATTCTGGTAAAGAGGCAGGATTACTGTATGAGATGAAATATGCTTTAGCACACCTGACAATTTCATTTTTGGCTTATATTTTCCTGTTCTTGAGTCTTTTGGATTCCCTGTAATCAGTTGACACATTTTGTAAATGAAGTGCTCATATTCATTCTGAAAATGTGATCACCTCCAGCAAACGTCAGTGTCATTCAAAAATTTCCATTGTTTGGCTATAGATTATAAACCTAATCTTGACTAAGCTATTCAGATAAACATTAAAGGTGTGTTGGCAGTTCTAATACTTTTTCTAGAACCATGTCTAGAAAGAAATTCTACACAGATCACTAAATCCTAGATTCAACAAAGGAGTTAAAAGTAGAAGCATTCCGGAAACATTATTTCAATCTGATAGGAAACTTTCAGTGAAATCAATTCTGAGGTCTTTGCAATAATATAATCATTATACTTGTGTAAGAAACTAACTGAGGCTATCATTTTGTTTTCGTTCAGTTGCTAAGTTCTGTCCAACTCTTTGCAACCCCCCATGTTGCAGCATGACAGGCTTACCCTGTCCTTCATTATTTCCTAGAGTTTTCTCAAACTTGTGTCCATGGAATTGACGTTGCCATCAATCTCAATCCAACCATCTCATTCTCTACCACTCCCTTCTCCTCCTGTTCTTAATCTTTCCCAGCATCAGGGTCTTTTCCAGTGAATCAGCTCTTCGTATCGTGTGACTCTTTGCATCCTATCATTTTAGGAAACCATTAGCTTGGCTATTTCTCGTATTTATCAGTTATTTTATTTTTTTTTTAAGATTTTTTAGGTAAGGAAATACAAATAAAATTTTAATATACTCTTAAAAAGTACAAATTTCTCAGTTTGAAATACATTTATTCTTCAAGTTGTTTCACTATATTACAAATAAACATACTCAGAACCTAAATTACTTACACATACTTATATTCATCTTACTGGTATATGCAAGTAAATAGATATATCTACTTAAAGAACTATTATACAAGGATGGATATGTTAGATGAATGCAAAAAAGAAGGGAAAAGCATTCTCAGGGCACATATTGCAGTATCTCTAATTCCGTAGCCTCAGACAGCTGGGCTATGTCGGTAGCTGATAAACTGGCCCCGCATGAAGTCATGAAGCTTGGAGCTATCCGTTGGGGAAAAGGCTGCACAGAATCTGAAGAACTAATGGCCTGTACATTTTTTGAAGATGTAAGTCCAAGAGCCAGTGTGGAAAACAGTTTTTATTAACCACACTATTAGAATTGAATAGGTCATCCTTAAAAATCAAAATTAAAAAGAAAAGAGGAAAATGGAGGCTGGGAAGCCAGTTGTGTGAGAGTGTGTTTATAGTGAGGTTTATAATAAGGGCGTAGATCCAGTCAGCGCTATGCACTCCATGGCCACATACATTCCCCTAAATCATAACCTCAGAACCATGCTTCATTAGTCATACGGAGAATCACAGAAAAAATGTGGGTTGTTTTGCGCAAATGAAGTGCTACTCCAGGAAAAAGGCAGCTCAAAGTGTGTGCCCTGGAGACCATGGCTCAGAAACGTTTTACACAAGGGAGAAACATAAACAGCAAATGCCGCATGCTTTTGAACTGTTTTAATAGTAGAGGTGGCTTTCCATACTCATTCAATTTCCCATGTGAACAAGCATCTGATCTCCAACTATATAGCAGTGACCACAAACCCTGTATTTAGTAGATCTGTGTTTGTTAAACAGGAATAAATCATCCATTTAAATTTTTATTTATGATGACCTAGAATTTGCCTCAGTTTTCTGTCTTTTATTATTACAAGTCTGAAGAGGAAAGAAGAGTTTAATATTGACAGATATTTCTGGACTTGACTTCTGGGAATATTTTTGTGATCCTCTTCGTGTGTGTGTGTGTAAGTTTCTTTGTGGAAAAGGACAGCCCTAAAAAGCAACTGGTCTGTTTGGTGGGCTGTCTCTGTGGTCTTGCCAGACAGTGTCTGTTTATTTCTTCACAACCTGACCGAAATGGCATGGATAACGGCACAGGAATGTGTGGCAGAGCAAGAAAAATGTCAGCCAGGTCAATCTGAATCTCAGTAAGTCCAAGGCTGCTTTTATCCTTGAAATTCTCACTGATGTGTTTTTATAAATTTTAGAAAGTGGCAAAAATTGAGCAAATACATGTTTTGTATTATCATGAAAATGGTTTGACCTTGTGGACCCTCAAAGGAACTTTGGGATCCTCAGATACTTTGTGAACCACTTCTGTGTCAGTGATGATCTTCTTGGTTGCTTAATAGCATTATGGATAACATATTGGTTGATTAATAGCATTATGGATAATATATTATATACTTCATCTTCACCTTACTTGTTTTTCACTTAATGAACCATGAACCAAGTGAAGTCACTCAGTTGTGTCCGACTCTTTGCTACCCCATGGACTGTAACCTACCAAGCTCCTCTGTCCATGGGATTTTCCAGGCAAGAGTACTGGAGTGGGTTGCCATTTCCTTCTCCAGGGAATCTTCCCCACCCAGGGATCACACTCCGGTCTCTTGCATTGCAGGCAGACAGTTTACCGTCTGAGCCACCAGGGAAGCCATTATGTTCTAAAGATCCATCCACATCAATGAAAGGAAAGCTTCTTCACCTGCTCTTGTAACAGCCTACTGTTTCATTGTCTGGATTTACCATAATGTACTTTAATTGTTCTCCTTTGATAGACACTCTTTGCCCTATTTAAATTTTTTCCTATCATGAGCAACAGTGAATTACTCGTAAATGAGGGTTTTACGTACAAGTAGGTATAATTGCAGGGGGAAACTGTAGAAACAAAATTCAAACTGCAATTTGTCAAATCTGGTCAAATTGTCCTTCATGGAGTTTGTTCCATTTTGCATGCCTACCTAAGTTACATGAATAGGCTTTCTTCCCCAACTAGCTATTGAGAGCTTTGCTAATCTGGTAGGTGAGCGGTATTATCTTAGAGTAGTTTAAATATGCATTTTTCTTGTGCTGAGTAAGGTTGAACATCTCTTCCTATGTAAGGACCCTTTATGTTTCCTTTTCTGTAAACTGTAGATTTTCTTTTAGATTGTTGCTCTTTCTCTTCTCAATATCTAGGGTTTTTTTCAAGGATTAGAGAAAGTATACAGGAGCCTTTAAAGTACTGCTTCTGCTGTCATTTCAGATGGTTGATCTCTATGTGTCATTTGATTTTAGATTTGCTCCTGGTGTCTTTTGCCTTGTAGAACTTTTCCATTTTTATGTAGTCTGTTTTATAAATCTTTTTCTTATCCTTGGTTTTTTGCATTTTGAGACTTGGTTTAGAAAGGCTTTTTTTTACCCAGAGTTGTAAAGGAACACATTGAAACTTTCTTTCTGTACCTTTACCTTCTTATATCATGCTGCTGCTGCTAAGTCACTTCAGTCGTGTCCGACTCTGTGTGACCCCAGAGATGGCAGCCCACCAGGCTCCCCCGTCCCCGCGATTCTCCAGGCAAGAACACTGGAGTGGGTTGCCATTTCCTTCTCCAGTGCAGGAAAGTGAAAAGTAAAGTGAAGTCGCTCAGTCGTGTCCAACTCTTAGCGACCCCATGAATTGCAGCCCACAAGGCTCCTCCATCCACGGGATTCTCTAGGCCGAGAGTACTGGAGTGGGGTGCCACATGGTTTACATTTAATCATTGGCACATTTGTAGTGTACCTTTGTGTACAGTATAAAAGATTATTAACCCAGTTTAATATTTTCCTATATCCTATCCACTTTTCATGACACCATATACTGACAAAGCCCATCTTTTCCACACTGAATTAAATAATCTTTATCATGTAATAAATTCTTGAATAGATTTGGTTCCAGTAGTATATGAAAAAAAATAAAAATCTCACAAGGCAATAAAATGTGTTCTAGCAACGCAAGAATCACTTAGTGTTAGATGATATAGTTATGTAACTTACTAGATTAAAAGATCTTTTACCCACTATGTTGATAAATGTCAATTGTAGGATCCAATGGACTGAGGAACCAGACCAAGACGCCTCCTGATAAATCAAGAAAATTTAGTTATCTGGAACCTACAGAAGGAAATTATTGCAATCATGATATACAGCAAAGAGGCCAACAGCATTCTCCAATAACAGACAGAAGACGCTGGCAGATGTACAATTGCAGATAGTAAGTCCAAAGAGTTAGAGCCCCATGAGAACTCCTAGGAGCTCAACTGACACCCTCCATGCCCAGCCTTGCATTCCTGTGGCTGTGGCTTTGTCCTGTGGACCACAGTGGATATTTGTGAGGGACCGTGCCATCAACGTTAGGTATATCATCAGTCTTGGTGGAACCCAATGCATGGTAGTCTCCCTGACACAGTATATGTGTGGTTTATTTCGTAGATTTATCCCCTTTAGTCTCTTCAATATACACATCCTATTTCAGTTATTTTTCTAAACTTAGAGCTGTGCAAAAAGAAAAAGTATCAGTTATAAACTTCTTTGGTAGTAATGTGAATAACTGCTTAGCTGTAAGAACCCAACCTATAAGAAGAAAACACATATAATTTCTCAACAGATGTAAAAAACAATTTCCTGCTAAAGAAAGACCCACAAAAATAGAAATAGTAACAAACTAGGACTTTACCAAGAACATATAGCCAACATTCTAATAGTGAAATATTGGAAGAATTCTTACGAAGACAAGAATTTCTGTGAAACTATTACTATTTAGTATGTAATGAAGGTCCTGAAAAATATACTGAGGAAAAGAAATTTAAAATATAAATATTAAAAGAGAAAAGGCAAAATCAACACTTATAGGAAATATAATAGCTATACAGGTAAAAACAAATCAATAGATACACTATAAGACACAAAAATAGTATTCTATATAAAAGCAATAACTGATAACATAATGTAAAAGGAAAAAAATCTTATTCACAATAGCAACAATAATAAAAACTATAAGATAGTGATAATAATAATACTTGTGTGAGATCCATATGAAGAATACAATCAAAATTTTTTAAGGTTGCCCAAAGAGACTTGAATAAAATGGAAAAATCAGCCATGTTCTTAGATGGGAAAACAATATTATTTAAGAAACCCTTTGATTCTAACACAATTAATTTATAAGTTTAATGAAATCCTAAATACAATATTACCAGAATTTTAAATTAAGTTTAATTTTAAAATTTCTATGAAAGATAATCTTAAAATTTAAAGAGAAAAATATGCAAAAATATTCATAAAAGAATGGGAGAAAATCATAGTCACTGGAACTTGCATTACTATATATGTAAACCTAAAGTTTTACTAATGAAAATTGTATAATGTTGATGGTAAAGTGGACACAAAGATCAATAAACCAGGACAGTCCAGAAGTCAGCCATATTTGTATACAGATATATGGTAATTTAAACCAAAGGGGAAGGTTGATGAATATTACTAGAAAATTTAGCAAATGATTTGGAAAAAGTAAGGCTAGATATCCTACTCAATTCATACAAGTGGACATAGTCAAATTTCAGGTGGATAAGGAGCTATTCATAAACAAAAGTGAACTGGAAAGTAGAGGCTAGATGATTTCCAAATTGCCTAATTTATGAATTGAAATAGGATGTGTTACAAACTGGATACATAATAGACCCTTAAGAAATACAGACTCTTCATTTTCTCTTTCTTGCAATGCCCAACATGAGGTCATATTGTCTATATAAATATATTCAGAAAAGGTGATACCCCTTGCTCATCATTTAAGTCATCTTTTACTGTCTTTAGCCTTGGGTCTAACCTGGAGTATCTCCTTATGGTAGGTTCCAATACATTGCTTATATTGTAAAATAGAGTAATTGCTTAGAGTCACAGCACATCACAGATGAAGAATGCTCCTTTAGGATTGGATTCCTAGGATTTAATATGATTTTTTGTGCATTCTTACATAGCTAGAGTGCCCATGGCTAGTATACAAATTGTCTGGTCATTTTCCAAACAGCCTGAATGGTTTCTGAGAAACAGAGATGAGTAAATGTTTGTTGTAGTTAAACTAATATTAAGTCCCAGACTGCTCTCCTACTGGGACATTAAAACATACAGAATGATCTTAAAGATTGTGTCTTCTTCAGAGTAAAGGTAAAATGGACTAACCATTGGGTGAAAATAGCTGCTGTAAAAGTAAAACATTCATTTGACTGAACGTTGCAGACTCTTTCTCCATAAGCCCACATAATTTTAGCAGTTCTGTGTCATATTTTATGAGTACATTTGTTGATCATGAAGCTTCAATGAAAAGAGCTTTCAGTGGCTAAATCTTGAAAATTTTCACAGCTCAGTCCATTTATACCAACTTCCATAAACTCATATATGTTCTATATTGGTGTGTGCTTATTTATTCCATATTTGCTTATTGTTGCTTGCAAATCTAGTAGGCATTTATTGAGGACATAAGAGGGATTTTCTTTTCATTTTTTCGTCTCTCACTCCAAAGCAAGAAATGTTGCCTAAGCATGCCGAAGTTGTCAAAATCCAGCATGTTCTCTATGGAATATGCCATTCTCTTGAATATCTAACAATATAAATCAAATACAATGTATATTGATTATGAAGTGAAATTGGAAATCTTACAACAAAGCCAATGAAATCAATGATGGAAAATTTCCAATTTATAGACACATGAGGACCTGGGAAGAACTGGACCAGTTAAAGAATAAATAGTTGACAAGAAGGATAACATAACAGGCATTTCAAAGAGATTTATTTGCATATCAGTGTACAAAGAGAGCACTTTGGAAAATCAAAGCTCTCGAATAATTTTCAATGACATGCTATGATCATTTTGCAAATGTCAGACAGGTAGCGAATTGTATACCTTGCTAGCCTGCATCTTTGTCAGAAAACTTACCTTAGAAAGAATCAACTCTTGATTCAGTCAGCTCTTGATTCCAGTAATTACTGCGCAATTGCAGTTTTAACTTGTATACCATTAGATATGAGATAGTTTTATAAGTCTCGATTTTATTTTTCAAAATAAGACAAGTCTTCTGTTTACTCTGTACAAAATGATTTTATTTCCTCTTTTATGAAGGTTTACTTTAGGTGAGCTTTCTCCAAGACAAATTATCTTGTGGTGATGAAGACTTGCTCTTCAATAAACAATTAACTCTATACTAGGAGAAATGACAAAGTACAAATTGAATAAGACAGGGTCACTATGCTAAAGAAGCATACAGGTGAGTCATATATATCACATTTCCTAGTTTTCTCATCTCTTTCAGGTCTTGCGCACTATTTTGAGAGGAGACTTGATTTTCCCCCCAATTCCTTTTCTTTATTCCCAATAAAACTAGTAGTTTCAAGACAGTGAAGACAATGAGCACAGTGGTTGCAAACTTGGGGTGAATGTTCAGGTCATTATTAAACAAATACCGTTATGTTTTCTTATTTGCATTGTACAAAAATCTTATTTATTATTCTTTCTGGTTGATGGAAGGAAATGGTTTATTGCTACCTGAGATCCTTTACAAATAATGATAGAAACTCTGAGGGAAGTTGGCTTTTCTAAGGAAGTTTTATTATGTTTGAGTATGAAGAGTGCATAGCTTCCCAGGTGGCTCAGTGGTAAAGAATTCCCTGCCAAGCAGGAGACCGGAGTTCAATCCCTGGGTCAGGAAGATCCCCTGGAGAAGGAAATGGCAACCCACTCCAGTATTCTTGTCTGGGAAATCCCATGGGCAGAGGAGCCTGGTGGGCTACAGTCCATGGGGTCGCAAAGAGTCAGACACAACTTAGCAACTAAACAACAACAAAATCATGAAGAATTGATTTGAAGATTTTCCCCTCTCTATTTCTTTGTTGAAATTTTTTAGTTCTAGAACTTGTTACGTGAAAGAAACAGAGGCTTTTTTTAAAGCATTAAAATAATTTAGCTTTTCATTCATATAAAAGAAAAAAATTTTCAAACACTTGTGTTATAAATAAATCATTACCTATACACACCCCTTAGCCAGGGCAGTTCCAGAAATGATATTCCTATCTTAAATGATGATGATCAATGTCTTTTAAAATGTATTGCTAGACAGGATTATATTGTTACTAGTAGAAATTCTGCTCTCTACAATTTGTAGTCAAGGCAATATTTATTTTATTTCTCACTCCATTTTTACCTCAATCTTAATGTCTATGAAAAGAGAGATAGATAGCTGTGTAGGTAAAGAATATTTATAATCTCTCTGTGTTATAGCTGCAATGTCTAAAATAAGAAATTAAGCTTGCAGTCTAGCTCAAAGAATGATCTTCAATTTGACCTTCAATTAGGATCACAAATTGAGGACTAGACATGCAGAACTGTTTCTGCAGAGCAAAGTTAGTGAAACCAGATAGATTACAACTCAGTAAAAATACACCAAGTTTGCAGTTTCTGAATGAGACTAAGAAAAATAAATTTTTTTTTCTTTTATTATTATTTTTTTAGAAAAATAAATTTAAAAAACAGAGAAGATTCTATTGATCAAAATCTTTTTAATGACAGGGCTGTGTCTTTACACATTTTAGTTAGTGGTGAAAGAAGATTCTGGTGACTAGCTGAGTCCTGGTTCTCTTTCCTGGCTTTCAAATTTGATATTTACTTGAAATGTGTCTTCTTAGTTATTCCGAGCAAAGAGTAATGTTTTCTAAAGCCACATTTTGCAAACTACTTGGAAGAGTGGTGGTGGTGTTTAGTAGCTCAATCATGTCCAACTTTGTGACCCATAGACTGTAGCCCACCAGGCTTCTCTGTCCATGGGATTTCCTAGGCAAGAATACTGGAGTGTGTTGCCAACTCCTTCTCCAGAGGATTTTCCTGACCCAGGGATCAAACTTGTGTTTCCTGTATTGTAGACAGATCCTTTACTATTTGAGCCACCAGAAAACTCACTTGGGAGAGTGCTGTCTCAAATACCTAGTTTTATAATCCTAAGCAATCAACAAGCAAGGCCTCTTTCTCTCTCACTGCTATTGTACTAGCTTCTCAAGTGGCCACATTGCTCCTTTCTACCTAAGTCTTGGCAGGGCCACCTGAGGTCCTCCAGTCCTATTTTCTGCCGCAAGCATGGCAGCTGCCCAACATCACAGACAACTCCACCATGAAGCTCTCTGGGGCTTTTCCTTTTTCTTTTGTCAAAAGTGCAATCCTCAATGCCCATCTTTACTCTGGACAAAACTGCCCTTTGTTATTGCCTCAGTGGATGCTTCCCCACAGTGACGTAGAGAGGACTCTGCTTTTCTGCCTTTACTAGAATGATAAAGAACAGGGAAAAAAAAAAGAAAGAAATCTGTCTCATAGGCTGACACTTAAAACTTATCTGTTGTCTTATCACAGATAGAACAAAGGACTGGAGTCAGTTTTTCTGTCTCTTCCTGGAAATCCGACTTACCAGGATATGGATCTTATGGCCTAAGTGTTTCTTATTCTTTCTCATCTGCTGCTTGTTCAATGGGAAGGAGCAACATGAGGAGCCCCCATTCTCTCTCCTGGTTCCCCACCACCATTTTCTACAATCACAACAGTCTACACTTGTAGCAAAGGAGAAATAACTTACTCACTATGATGATCCTGGCCTCTGGTCTTAGCCTCCAGGGCACAAACAAATTCCTTGTGTTATGTTTTTTTGGGCCAACTGGTGCTTATGGCATCTGGTCCCATCACTTCATGGGAAAAAGATGGGGAAGCAGTGGAAACAGTGTCAGACTTTATTTTTCTGGGCTCCAAAATCACTGCAGATGATGACTGCAGCCATGAGATTTAAAGACCCTTGCTCCTTGGAAAGAAAGTTATGACCAACCTAGACAGCATATTAAAAAGCAGAGACATTACTTTGCCAGCAAAGGTCCATCTAGTCAAGACTATGGTTTTTCCAGTGGTCATGTCTGGATGTGAGAGTTGGACTGTGAAGAAAGCTGAGCACAGAAGAATTGATGCTTTTGAACTGTGGTGTTGGAGAAGACTCTTGAGAGTCCCTTGGACTGCAAGGAGATTCAACCAGTCCAT
>SJYA01001556.1:1482301-1525445 GCA_006410615.1 Neotragus moschatus | reverse complement strand
TTGGATGGCATCACAGACTCGATGGACATGGGTTTGGGTGGATTCTGGGAGTTGGTGATGGACAGGGAGGCCTGGCGTGCTGTGGTTCATGGGGTCCCAAAGAGTCGGACACAACTGAGTGACTGAACTGAACTGAGTGCTTATGCTAATGTGCATTTGAAGTAATTACTGCTTTTTTCTCCCATATATTTAAACAAATTTTATTTATTTATTTATTTTAGGCTCTGCTGGGTCTTCAGTGATGCGTGCGAGCTTTCTCTAGTTGCAATGAGCTGGGGCTATTCTCCAGTTGTGGTGCAGGGGCTTTTCATTGAGTGGCTTCTCTTGTTGCAGAGCGCTGGCTCAGTAGTTGCAGCTCACAGGCTCTAGGGCACAGGCTCAGTAGTTGTGGCACGTGGGCTGAGCTGCCCCGGGGCATGTTGGATGTTCCCAGACCAGAGATGGAACAGATGTTCCCTGCATTCACCAGCAGGTGCATTTGTAACCACTGAACCACCAGGGAAGTCCTTTTCCCTCATATTAATATAGATTTTTGTGATTCATCAACATTAAGTGACTACTGTGTAAGTGTTAACAACTGTGGTGTGCTATATTGGCATGCTTTATAGTAGACTATTCAAAGAAAAAGAAAAGGAAAGAAAAGAAAAGAGAGAGAGAAAAAAGAAAGCAGTGGAGATGAAGTTGGACAACACATTTGTCTTTGACATTTTGCCTTATGCCCCTTCACACGTGCTCTCTGCCAGTGGCTGCAAACCCCACAGCAGCTTGTTCCAGATGGCACTGAGGCCTAGAGAGTAGGAACTACTCAAGTCTGAAAGGCTTTCTCAATGTATGGATGAATGGATGGGTGACCATGTATTTACTTTACTATTTTTAGTGTTTTCTGAAGTTAGATTATAGGAAGCATAAAAAAGCTGGGCAGGCTTGGCCTCCAGAGTTTGTTGCTCGTTGCTATATAGTCTGGAAAACAGCAACAAAAAATATGACCATCGATATTTATTGGTGACACTGCAGATCAATTCACATCTTCATGTGAAAGACCCTACTTTCTTTCCATCTCATAACACAACATGAAGAAATAACAAATCCTTACTGTGGTCTCTGGAGAAGGCAATGGCACCCCACTCCAGTATTCTTGCCTGGAAAATCCCATGGATGGAGGAGCCTGGTNTCAATTCACATCTTCATGTGAAAGACCCTACTTTCTTTCCATCTCATAACACAACATGAAGAAATAACAAATCCTTACTGTGGTCTCTGGAGAAGGCAATGGCACCCCACTCCAGTATTCTTGCCTGGAAAATCCCATGGATGGAGGAGCCTGGTCGACTACAGTCCATGGGTCACAAAAGAGCCCGATACAACTTAGTGACTAAACAACGCCCATCTCTTCTCAGTATCAGTTCTCCAGTCCCCTAGCAACTTTCACCTTTCAAGTAAACAGTTTGCCTCAAACTCTCATCTCAGGATCTGTTTGGGGTCACCCAAACCAATCTAATCAAGATTTTGTTATTGTTGAATGAACTACTCAGTTCAGTGGATTCTAGATCCACGTTTAGAAAAAAGGCTGAAGAGGAGATGGTGCAGCGTAGTTTCATAGAAACTATGTAGAAGGTGGAAAGTTTGTTCAGCAACCAAGGGATGGGGCTAGCGCAACCTAGGGAGGAGATAAGACGGTTAGAATACGAAAAAAAAAAAAAATGAAAATGAACTCTTGGCAACATCTGGAAATCAGTTTCTGCAACGGAACCTTCAGAAATCTATAAAGCTGAATACAGAAACATGGACACTCAACATTAACTTCTCGTGTGAAACCTGGGGAGTTGCACAGGGCCCCAAGTTCAGAATGACCCTTGTTGTTGTTCAGTCACTAAGTTGTGTCCGACTCTATGAATGACCCTGACTTAGCTTAATGCTTTGCTGTTGCTGTCTTGAAATTCTTAATAATATATGTCTATTTTTTTAATCAAGGAGCCTTGCATTTTCATTTTGTCCTTGGTCCCACAAATAATCTAGCCAATCTTAGGCATGTCATATTTTCTCATTGCAGTTGAGGAAGATGCATAAAATATAAAGAATTTGGAATGAAAGAAATAGATACTATAGCACTAGATGGTAGGTCACTAAAAATCACTAAGATTCTTCCTATAGTGAGTGCTTGTTTCTTATTTCAGATAATTACAGCTGTCTTAGAAGCAGAAATAAGTGATCTGGCGATATTTCATGATATGATTTGATATAAATCATTAAGACATTTTTGGATGGATGTGATATGTATTCTTAGTTTACAGTTTGATTTATTCAGAGAAAACGCAATTGATACAAACTACTACAAAAATGCAACTGAAAAAACTATGATGGAAGAATTACAAAAAGGTCACATTTGTCACCTTCATTGACCTGTTATATTCTGTTTTTGTAGAGTGTGCCTTATTTGCTGTAGTGACTTTTTAATTGATCATTCATCTGACATTCCGGTTTTGCCAAGAATTTTTGGTATTTCCAATCTGACAACTGGCATGTAAACTGTTATTTTTTAAGATATACTATTTCATCTGTTTCCAGCTAAAACACTGAAGATTTTAAATGGTACACTGAAATACTAAAAAAGATGTCTTTTGATGCGTAAAAGAGAAACATGCTCAAGAAAAAAACAATGATCCCATATAGGAAATTTGGTTTGTGGATTTTCAAGCAGAGTGGCAAGAGAGTAAAGTATTGCAGCATTTTCCACTAACTAAAAACAGATGTCATGTGATGATGGGTGTTACATTTGCAGCTGACACCCACTTCAAAGAACAGGTGCCTCTAGATGTTTGAAAAAGAGAAAGCAGCTCTGGTACCAGTCTGTAGCCGCTTCAGGAAGTGATGAGTGGGAGCAGTGGGAAGACTAGCTCAGCAGCAGCTCTCTGGGTCACTATGTCAGGAAGGTACATCAGGGCACTTAGGTTCCCATTGTACTTTCTCCTGAGTGAGCCTCCGAAGTCAGAAGCTATAATGCTGGATGATAGCATTTATTAAAAAGTAATGACTATACGTGCAAAAGAATGATGTTGGACTCTTACCTTACGTTGCATACAACAACTAGCTAAACATAGATGACAGGTCTAAACGTGAGAGATAAAACCTAAAACTCCTAGAAGAAAATAAGGAAAAACTTCATGACCCTGCCTTGCCAATGATTTCTTAGATGAGACACCAAAAACATAGGCTACAAATGAAAAAAAAAAAAAAAAGATAAAGTAGATATCATAAAAATTNGGAGTTTGCAGGCATTTGTGTAGAGCTGGGTCTTCTTTGTTGAAATGTAGACTTCTGTGATACCTTACTCTAGTTAATATTCCCTGGGGCCTAAGGTTCTCTGATAGTCAAGTGGTTTAGACATGATGATCCTACCATAAGAGTTCAGGCCTGATCTTCAGCTCATCAACCAAGATCCCATAAGTACCATAATGTAAAAAAAAAAAGAGAGATACAGAATAGTAACAAAGAATAAAACATAAAATAATTTTGAAAACTGAAATATATATTAGAAAAAGTAAGAATATATATGAAACAATCATGGCAGCAGTAAAACTGAAATCTAATAGCATGTAATGAAAAGAATAAAAGGCGAAAAAAAAAAAAAGAAAGAAACTTGGCTGTGGGGGTCAGGGCTTAGATGGGACAGGTCTTAGGTGGGAATGGGTTTAAGTTTAGGACCCATACCACAGAAAAAGTCCTTGGGTATGGGTGGGGGCTAGGGCCCAGTCTCAGCCCAGCTTAGGGGGCTCCAGAGTGGCTCTGACCTCAGGGTGTAGAGGATCAAGCCTCAGGCCTCAGTAGGCTCTCCAGGGCCGAGTGTGTGTGGGGGAATATCAAGCACATTCCCTCCGATCCTCTGACCCTCAAAGGTAGCCCCCACCATAACCAATATCCCAGCGTTAAACATACCNTCTGATAGTCAAGTGGTTTAGACATGATGATCCTACCATAAGAGTTCAGGCCTGATCTTCAGCTCATCAATCAAGATCCCATAAGTACCATAATGTAGAAAAAAAAAAAGATACAGAATAGTAACAAAGAATAAAACATAAAATAATTTTGAAAACTGAAATATATATTAGAAAAATAAGAATATATATGAAACAACCATGGCAGCAGTAAAACTGAAATCTAATAGCATGTAATGAAAAGAATAAAAGGCAAAAAAAAAAAAGAAACTTGGCTGTGGGGGACAGGGCTTAGATGGGACAGGTCTTAGGTGGGAATGGGTTTAAGTTTAGGACCCATACCACAGGAAAAGTCCTTGGGTATGGGTGGGGGCTAGGGCCCAGTCTCAGCCCAGCTGAGGGAGCTCCAGAGTGCCTCTGACCTCAGGGTGTAGAGGATCAAGCCTCAGGCCTCAGCAGGCTCTCCAGGGCCAAGTGGGTGTGGGGGAATATCAAGCATATTCCCTCCGATCCTCTGACCCTCAAAGGTAGCCCCCACCATAACCAATATCCCAGCGTTAAACATACCTCTTCAGGCACGTGAACTTCTCCCTTTCCCTCCTTTACCCAGCCTTTAGATGCGTTGGTCCCTTCTGGACTCCACTTCTCTCCACTTGATCCCCTCCAAGTCCTATTGATCACTTGAGGATTCCTGTCATCTACTTGGTTGTCAGAAGTCCCACACTAGCACCTGGAAAATATAGATTTGGGGAGGCATCAATTTTGGGTTTTTGCTCTCTATCCTCTTGTCTCCACCCCAACACTTTTTTTTTTTTACTCATATGTTGGTGGACATTTATATCAATAACCTCAGATATGCAGATGACACCACCCTTATGGCAGAAAGTGAAGAGGAACTAAAAAGCCTCTTGATGAAAGTGAAAGAGGAGAGTGAAAAAGTTGGCTTAAAGTTCAACATTCAGAAAACTATTATCATGGCATGCGGTCCCATCACTTCATGTGAAATAGATGGGGAAACAGTGGAAACAGTGTCACACTTTGTATTTTTGGGCTCCAAAATCACTGCAGATGGTGACTGCAGCTGTGAAATTCAAAGACACTTACTCCTTGGAAGGAAAGTTATGACCAACCTAGATAGCATATTGAAAAGCAGAGACATTACTTTGCCAACAAAGGTCCATCTAGTCGAGGCTATAANTTGGGGCTCCAAAATCACTGCAGATGGTAACTGCAGCCGTGAAATTCAAAGATGCTTACTCCTTGGAAGGAAAGTTATGACCAACCTAGATAGCATACTGAAAGCAGAGACATTACTTTGCCAACAAAGGTCCATCTAGTCGAGACTATAAGTGTTGGACTGTGAAGAAAGCTGAGCACCAAAGAATTGATACTTTTGAACTGCAGTATTGGAGAAGACTTTTAAGTGTCCCTTGGACTGCAAGGAGATCCAACCAGTCCATTCTAAAGGAGATCAGTCCTGGGTGTTCATTGGAAGGACTGATGCTGAAGCTGAAACTCCAAAACTTTGGCTACCTGATGCGAAGAATTTACTCATTTGAAAAGACCCTGATGATGGGAAAGATTGAAGACAGGAGGAGAGAGGACGACAGAGGATGAGATGGGTGGATGGCATCACCGAATCGATGGACATGAGTTTGAGTGACCTCTGGGAATTGGTGATGGACAGGGAGGCCTGGTGTGCTGTAATTCATGGGATCTCAAAGAGTCGGACACGACTGAGTGACTGAACTGAACTGAACTGGTGGACATTTAGGTTGCTTCTCTATCTTAGTTCCATTCAGTTCAGTCGCTCAGTGGTGTCCGACATTTTGCTACACCATGGACTGCAGCACGTCAGACCTCTCTGTCCATCACCAACTCCCAAAGTTTACACAAACTAATGTTCATCGAGTCAGTGATGCCATTCAACCACTTCATCCTCTATTGTCCCCTTCTCCTCCTGCCTTCAATCTTTCCCAAAACCAGGGTCTTTTAAATTCTTTGCATCAGATGGATAAAGTATTGAGTTTCAGATTCAATATCAGTTCTTCCAATGAACATTCAAGGCTGATTTCCTTTGGGATGGNCATGGACTGCAGCACGTCAGACCTCTCTGTCCATCACCAACTCCCAAAGTTTACACAAACTAATGTTCATTGAGTCAGTGATGCCATTCAACCACTTCATCCTCTATTGTCTCCTTCTCCTCCTGCCTTCAATCTTTCCCAAAACCAGGGTCTTTTAAATTCTTTGCATCAGATGGATAAAATATTGAGTTTCAGATTCAATATCAGTCCTTCCAATGAACATTCAGGGCTGATTTCCTTTGGGATGGATTGGTTGGATCTCCTTGCAGACCAAGGGACTCTCAAGAGTCTTCTCCAACACCACAGTTCAAAAGCATCAATTCTTCAGTGCTCAGCTTTCTTCACAGTCCAACTCTCACATCCATACGTGACCACTGGAAAAACCATAGCCTTGACTAGACAGACCTTCTTGGCAAAGTAATGTCTCTGCTTTTTAATATGCTATCTAGGTTGGTNCAAGAGTCTTCTCCAACACCACAGTTCAAAAGCATCAATTCTTCAGTGCTCAGCTTTCTTCACAGTCCAACTCTCACATCCATACGTGACCACTGGAAAAACCATAGCCTTGACTAGACAGACCTTTTTGGCAAAGTAATGTCTCTGCTTTTTAATATGCTATCTAGGTTGGTCATAACTTTTCTTCCAAGGAGTAAGCGTCTTTTAATTTCATGGCTGCAATCATCATCTGGAAGGATTTTGGAGCCCAAAAAAGTAAAGTCAGCCACTGTTTCCCCATCTATTTCCCATGAAGTGATGGGACCGGATGCCATGATAATAGTTATCTGCTTGTTGAATTTTTAGCCAACTTTTTCACTCTCTTTCACTTTCATCTCGAGGCTCTTTAGTTCTTTTCTTTCGACCGTAAGGGTGGCATCATCTGTGAATCTGGGGTTATTCATATTTGTCCTGGAAATCTTGATTCCAGCTTGTGCTTCTTCCAGCCCAGCGTTTCTCATGACGTACTCTGCATATANATGGACACGAGTCTGAGCAAGCTCTGGGAGATGGTAAAGGACAGGGAAGCCTGGCATGCTACAGTCCAAGGGGTTGCAAAGAGTCAGACATGACTGAGTGGCTGAACAACAACAACAACAATGAGGCCTCACTGATACATACCCACCCTCTCACCTGTAGATAAGTTCACTTTTCTGTCTGCCTGGATTTACTTGACCAGTATATGCCCAATGTTGGCAATCAGTATCAATCTCTCCTAGTTAACAATGTGTCCATTTGACCCGTTAAATCGGTTTTTCCTCATTTCAGAGAAAAATTTGCTGAATTATATCTTGCTTTCTTTCTCTTCCTCCTTCCTCTAGTGTATTTGTCTCCTTGCTGTGACATTCCTCTTGTCCAGATTTACTTAGAAGGCTTAGTTCAAACACTCTGTCTTTCTATAATGAAGTGTGGGTGTGTTCTCCCCTAATTCTCTTCCTACTTATCTCTGGGGCCTAATTGTTCTTTCCCCTCTGGGCTAATGTATCACAGCGGTTTTATTCTTTCAATTTGCTTTCTCTGTAATGTAACAGCAGAGATGAAAGAAGGGAAAGAAAGTGAGCTTAACCTGGACTCCTGGCCTGGTGCAGTCCATGCTGGGAAATCTTGTTCTGCAGTCTTCCTGGGCTGTTANCTTTCCCCTCTGGGCTAATGTATCACAGCGGTTTTATTCTTTCAATTTGCTTTCTCTGTAATGTAACAGCAGAGATGAAAGAAGGGAAAGAAAGTGAGCTTAACCTGGACTCCTGGCCTGGTGCAGTCCATGCTGGGAAATCTTGTTCTGCAGTCTTCCTGGGCTGTTACATGTCCTGTCTCACGGCCCACTCCAGTTAGCCAGAGGTATATCTCATCCATGGGTTTTGGCATACTACCCCAAGACAGCACAGCACCTGTAAGATGGTAAGTGCTACTGGCCTTCTGCCTAACACAAACTTCTAAGTTAATTTTAGATGCTTCTACTCTTGAAGAATTTCTCTTGACTTTTCCCATAGCTAACAAGAGGCTCCTTAAGCCTACTCTGTAACAATGTTTAGCTCATCTTTTTTCTCCTTACGGATTATATCTGGGGAAGAGTTGGAAGCTATAATTGTCATACTATACCCTGTTAAAAAATTTTCCCTCCTATTCACTCCTTTTCAAATTCTGTAGTCCAAGTTGATTCACTTTTCTTGGGGAGCTTGGAAGATTCTGTGATCCTGCTTTATTCTGTAATATTTTCCTAGAAATCTTAAAAAAAAAAAACCCTCCAAAGTGAAAATTCCCATGTGATGTACACCAACACAACGCTAATCAGTGTTGATTAATTCTGAAAGCCATGTTATTTTAAATCAAACAAGTGTTATAATATTTCAATACTAGTGCACAATTGTAATAAAATTATGACTACTATTAAACAGATAGCATAATTTGGGGAAATTAGAAAAACAACAACATGGAGTCACAGGACTGAAAGTGACCCTAGACGAACACATCTTGACTGTGTTCTGCCTCTGTGGCATGGACCTGATAGCATATTTGCAATCTGCTATAGAGAGGCTGGATCCATACAACACACACAAACAGAAACAAGAGTGTAGCATGTGAACAAAGTGCCATTTCAAATCAATAAGGAAAAGCAAAACTATTCAATAAATGATGTTGCAACAAATAGCTAATCATTTGAGGCAGGAGTCTCTATGTAACTGTGTATTCCTAACTCAAGTAATGTCCAAAAACAGATGCCAGAGATATTGTGTTCCTAAATGTTAAAACCAAAACCTTTCAATGCCAGAGAATAACTGCTAATATTCTTATAATCTCTGTATAGAGTGAAAATTTCTATGTTTGATGCCAAAGGTAACAGATTGAATTACATAAGAGTGAAAACCTTGAGTTTTTTATGTAAAAACATCAAAGATTCAAAATCAAAAGAGACTGATGAATCTATTGCTGCGTCTATAACAAAGGATTACTGCATAACGAGTTCACAAAAATAAATAATAAAAATATTCAATATGAAACTGACAAAAAACATGAACAGGCATTTCACAAAAGAAGAATATAAAAGACAGACAAATAT
This sequence comes from Neotragus moschatus, assembly GCA_006410615.1. Classification (NCBI taxonomy): domain Eukaryota; kingdom Metazoa; phylum Chordata; class Mammalia; order Artiodactyla; family Bovidae; genus Neotragus; species Neotragus moschatus. The sequence continues at coordinate 1,516,374 of SJYA01001556.1, read as the reverse complement.
ACTTCAAACATTGGATATTAGGACTAACCAAAAAAATACAGGGGTTTAAAAACCTAGCAAACTTATCATTAAAGAAAAACAACAACAGACAGACAAAGATTGTTTTTAGTGATTTTTTTTTTGTTTTGGGCAAGGTTTATTCATTGATGGAAGTACTTTGGTGATAATTCAAAGCATTTAAAACTTTGACCGGGTGATTCCAGTTCCAGAATTCTATCCTAATAATGGAACTGTATCTGTGCACAGGAATTTTTATAGCAAGAGTGCTTATAATAGTGAATAAGTTGTAAGCAATCATATGTTCAGTTAAGTAAATTACGTGTATCAATGGAATAGAATTCCACATAGCCTTTTAAGGTGATGTTGTGCAAGACTATTTAACAATGTGAAGAATATCTATTGTAGAAATAACATGCAAATTACATAAATATTACATGCACTCTGTCCCAATAGGCCTGTGCTTTTCTCAGTGATGACATTTCGGAAAATTTTTATTTTATTCTTTTTCTTCATTTGTACATTCTAAATTGTCTACCATTAACTCTTATAAGGAGAAAAATGTTTAAGTTTTTGATAGTAAATGTCAGAAGTTTTTGCCAGTAAGTGTCTTCTGAGGGAACCGCCCTGATAATATTTTGTGGTTTGGATATAGTAACATCTGCTTTCTAGGGTGAATTTAATCCTGATGCACTGTCAGCAGAGCTCCTTAATCAGAAAGACCAAATTGCTTTGTTCTCCTGCAACGTCACAAAATTATTTTCCCAATCAAGCTCAAAAAAGAACTTAAAAATGGTGTGCCCTGAAAACATGATGGTGGAGTTAGATGAATGTGAAAATTAATTAATTTGTCCCCAATAANCTATCCTAATAATGGAACTGTATCTGTGCACAGGAATTTTTATAGCAAGAGTGCTTATAATAGTGAATAAGTTGTAAGCAATCATATGTTCAATTAAGTAAATTACGTGTATCAATGGAATAGAATTCCACAGAGCCTTTTAAGGTGATGTTGTGCAAGACTATTTAACGACGTGAAGAATATCTATTGTAGAAATAACATGCAAATTACATAAATATTACATGCACTCTGTCCTAATAGGCCTGTGCTTTTCTCAGTGATGACATTTCGGAAAATTTTTATTTTATTCTTTTTCTTCATTTGTACATTCTAAATTGTCTACCATTAACTCTTATAAGGAGAAAAATGTTTAAGTTTTTGATAGTAAATGTCAGAAGTTTTTGCCAGTAAGTGTCTTCTGAGGGAACCGCCCTGATAATATTTTGTGGTTTGGATATAGTAACATCTGCTTTCTAGGGTGAATTTAATCCTGATGCACTGTCAGCAGAGCTCCTTAATCAGAAAGACCAAATTGCTTTGTTCTCCTGCAACGTCACAAAATTATTTTCCCAATCAAGCTCAAAAAATAACTTAAAAATGGTGTGCCCTGAAAACATGATGGTGGAGTTAGATGAATGTGAAAATTAATTAATTTGTCCCCAATAACTACAAAGATGAAGAATAACAATGAGTGTCTGGGCAAGCTAGATTAAAAATCTGAAGACCCAGCTTCTAGTTCCATTTGGTTCTTCAGCTAGAATGTGCTTCGGAGCTAATGAGAAAAATAACAATAATTACAGGCATTATTATTAACCTCTNTTAATTAATTTGTCCCCAATAACTACAAAGATGAAGAATAACAATGAGTGTCTGGGCAAGCTAGATTAAAAATCTGAAGACCCAGCTTCTAGTTCCATTTGGTTCTTCAGCTAGAATGTGCTTCGGAGCTAATGAGAAAAATAACAATAATTACAGGTATTATTATTAATCTCTTTATAACTATATGTTAGTTTCCATAGCACTTTATTATCTAATTTTTACAACCTCTTTCTCAGGATATTAGGTTTTCTTATTTTTACTGTTGAAGAAACTCAGGTTCAGAAAGCCAGCTATTAGCCAACTTCTTAGCTGCAGAAAAAGATGTGACGATATTTCCAGCTTGTTTCATTCACTAAAGCCCTGATTACTGCAATAAAAACCTATTAAAGGCAGTAACTTTGGTTTACTTTAGAGGCAGTGGCTTACAAAGAAAGACCCAATAAATTCCCCTGACCAAAACTACTGTCATAATTCTATTCAGCAAATACTTAAGAGCACATGATCGTTGAAAATGATCCTTCCTCTGTAGAAATTTAAAATCCAGAGTGCTGGGTTTAGATCCCAGGTCCTTTACTTACTATCTGTGTGGACCCTGGACTTCACTGTGTCCCAGCTTTTTTTTATCCATAAAATGAGAACCATGGTAATACCTACCTGAAATGTATTGAGGAGGATTAAGAGAGTTATATGTAATGTGCTTAGAATAGTGTTTGGTACTTACTAAAGTACTAATATGTATTTTACTGTGGCTAGTCATATAATGTTGATAGTATTCANTGGGTTTAGATCCCAGGTCCTTTACTTACTATCTGTGTGGACCCTGGACTTCACTGTGTCCCAGCTTTTTTTTATCCATAAAATGAGAACCATGGTAATACCTACCTGAAATGTATTGAGGAGGATTAAGAGAGTTATATGTAATGTGCTTAGAATAGTGTTTGGTACTTACTAAAGTACTAATATGTATTTTACTGTGGCTAATCATATAATGTTGATAGTATTCACTGATAGAGCTGCCGGTTTACTTCTTCAAATTCATAATTCCTTCAAGCCGCATTCACAGTTCTGAGCAGCGGCCCTGTATGTATATATGCATACACTGAACTGAACTATGCTTTTCTACTACCCGCTCCTCTGCTTGAGTATTGTATCTGACAAATAAGATCAGGAATAACACTAAATTCACCAGTTTATTGGCTGGATTAAATAATACAAGAAATTTGAAGAAAAATTATACTCAAAATGTCTACTTATTACTGCTATGGGTCAGTCAGTTGTCTTCTCAGTTGCTTTCTTTAAATACAGAGGTTTAAGAGAAGATAAAAATCTGATTAAAAATCATAATTAGGGCCAAATCTAGAAGGAACACTCACCACACCATAGTTCCTAAGTGTTTGAGGTACTGCTTCTTTTAAATATGTTCCAGACATGCCAGACATTGTGAATAGATGTTTTTCTAAAATTTCACAGAATTCTGTGAGTAGGTATCAGGTGTAAGTCCTGTTTTAGTATTTCAATAGGCTTGAACACTAGCCTTTTAATGAGTCTGTGATTTCATACAAAATTCTGAATATGTATCCTTGCCTATTGACAAGTATATATATATTATATATACATTGAATATATATTCAATATATAAGTGAATATTATTACATTGATAAAGTCAGAAAAGACAGTTCAACTTCATAAATAATGGGAGAGTTATTTAAACAAACATGAAGAAACAGAGGAGTAAGTGACTTGGTTAATTTAAGCACACAATGTAAATTAATATCAGTACTAATTAATTAAATAAAGAAACTCTTGGCAAAGAACAATTTTCTGCTAAGACAGCTGAGACTGTTAAACTGCATATGCAGAAATGCACACTTCCTTTCTTAGTTCGGTTTATTTTTCTACGACTTCATTGCAATTCAAAGAATAACAAAGAACAAGGACTGACCATATTTAGCCGATTAGCTGGTCTTTGGAAGATATGCTTTTGATATTCTTAGAGTATTTCAGGTTATTTTTTATTCATAAATTACCAGGCATTATAAAGATAAACTCAATCACTTAATTGAGAGTTCAGTTGCATCCAATCTACCTATCAGATGAATTCACTCATTAACAAACAAATGCAGTAGTGAGACTATCTGAAGTGGTTAGTATCTCGGAAAAGTCTCAGCCTCAGGCCAGGCTATTTTCACTTAAAATATAACCATAATCATGTACATGTCAAAACTCATTTACTATGAAGTGATATAGGTTTTGAAATAGGTTAATACTTGTCTACAAAGAAGGCAATGGCAACCCACTCCAGTACTCTTGCCTGGAAAATCCATGGACGGAGGAGCCTGGTAGGCTGCAGTCTGAGTATAGCCAGTGAAATATACCATAGTCTTTTCCCTACCTCTGTTTCTGTCGTCCTTTGCTTATCTTGAAATGCTCACTGTTTGAAATAGATTAAAATAGCATTTTATATTATAGCTTTAAAGCTTCTACTTTATAGCTAACTTGCAATTAGAAAAAATCTTTTATTCTTAAAAAAAAATCATCTAGAATAGAAACTCAGAATAATCCTATATTACAAAAGTATGACCAATTCTTATGTAGACTTGAAAGACTCAAAGTATTTAATCGTATTTACATTAAACAATGGAATAAAAATCCATCAAAGCCTCAAGGGTTTAAAAAATTGTTTTTGGAAATAAGAAAAGCTTAATTTAAGCAGTAAAGATAATTATCACACTTAAAAAAAAATAAGTAGGAGTGAATCACCAAGGACCATTTTACTATGAGTCATAATGATATGTGATCAGAGTCTTTAGTAGGTAGACTTTTTTTTTTTTAAGAATACCCTTTGGTGGTTTTCTCCTGCCTCCGGATTTTTCATAATTTGACATTGCTTTCTGGGGTTGAGACTTTTCATCTCTAGAAGATTCACTACACTATAAATACAGTTCTTGTGGTTCACATGGTACAACAGAGTTGATCATACAGATGAGTCCCCTTCAATGTCACCTACTCAGCTTCTTTCTTCACCCCATCCTGTCTCATATGCAGATATGTAAAATGTTCAGTTGATAAACAGGATGGTTTAAGGTGAAAGGTGAGAAGGAAAAAAAAGATAATATGAAGGTTTTTGAGGGTGAATATATCACTTCTTTGAGTCCTCTCCTTGTGATTACAGCACAGTTATCCTGTCCATAATAGGACATCAGTAAATATTTGTTGACAAAGAGAATGAATGGATAACTGAGTAATCATTGAGGATGGTTTGGAGCCTCTTTAAATTAAAAAAATTTTTTTTTAATTTTATTTAACTATGGTTGATTTAATTTCTACTCTACAGCAAAGGGACTCAGTTTTACATATATTTATATTCTTTTTCATATTCTTTCCTATTATGATTTATCACAGGGTATTGAATATAGTTCCCTGTGCTCTACAGAAGGACCTTGTTGTTCTTTCATCCTGTATATAATAGTTTGCATCTTGTAACCTCTTTTATTGTACTTGGGAAAGCAATTTGAATAAAATAAAATTATCAATAAGGGCATTGGAATAATAACATATGTTAATAATACTTTATAGAACATGTGAAACAGTTGCACATATTTATCTCATTTGAATCTCATGAAACTCTTGTAAAAAAGACAAGTGTTATTATAGGTGGAAAATATAAGGTTCAGGATCAAAAGATGACAGTGTTTTTCGTCAATATCTCACTAACAAAGCCCTTACTTCTCAGAGTGTCTATCTTCTTGATACCATATCATTAGTTGTGGTCATTGTGGTGAGCAACAAACCATCCCAAAGATTAGACTTACACCAGTTTAAGGATGAAATAATTAGTCTAATGAGTAGCTTTATGTATATGTGGACAGCATGGCGGGGAATGGAGTAGGATAGAAGCCTATAAACCAACATTATGCAAACAATAAACATTTAATGAGGACTTACTATGTGTCAGACAATTTGATAGGTCCCTTCTCACACATTTTCTCCAGTTTACAAATGAGGCTTTTAGAGACTGAGTGACTTTTGCAAGGTCACACAGCAAATAAGAGGCAAGGATGGAATTTTAATGTCCAAAAAGTGTGATAAAGGTTTCTGTCTTAAAGAGCATAAAATTTGGTTGGAAGAAAAACCATGAGTTACCTGCATCAACTGTATAAGTAGAGACACCGCACAGAACAAATTCAGTTGTACAAATAGTGTGTATGCCGTGAGCTAGAGAAATGAAGTTCTTAGGAGAGGTGGAAAATTTGAGTTGGCCCCTGATAAGTGGGCAGAATTTAGGTACCTGTAAGGAAAGTTGTTTCAGACAAAGTGAAATACATCAGTAAATTGCCAGTACAGGCGTAAACACAATAAAGTCAAGGGATGATAAAAACCTGGAGGATTTCCATGACCATTAACACCTGCCACCTTACATGATTTAGGGCATGGTGCTGGATATGTCAGAAAATTCAGAGGCATCTGACATGTGATATGAAGGATCAGAGAGGGCAGTCAAGGCCTGGGTTGGCTAGTAAAATTTCACGACAGAGCTCTATCTTCAGCTCAATTCTCATAAAATCTTAGAACCTACATATGCATAGAGGCGGAAAGAAGGGCCAGGAGAAGACTCTCAATAAAGACATGCTGGGTATATGAAGTGTTTTGATGGAAAGCATTATTTCTATGCACCCTGGAGGTCAGGCTAAAGGGTTTGTGCTTTTTTAGTCAAAAATTTCAAATCATTGAAAGTTTGGAATTGTCTTCAAGAAAAACAGAGATAAAGACTCTGTTTTTGTAAAACTGACTAAAAGAAAAAAGAAATAGCAGCTTGAGTTAGAACAATTAGGAAGCTATTAAAATAATTAAACACTAGCTTGTGGAACGGTCGGTGAAAAAGGAAAAGATAGATGGAAAGATCTGAGGGCCTATCGGACACGCATTGAGAAGACAAAGGAAAAGAGGGTGTGAAGGGGTCTGATCTGGTGACAAGCACAGAACATCTTGGTCTTCTGCAAGCTATTCTGTAATGTCCACAGCTCTCCTCATTTATAATGTTATTTCACCCTTCATCCTTACGATGAACTTATGGAACGGATATCATTTTTCCTGTCTACAAAAGCGGAAATTGAGAGGTTAAGCTAGGGTCTCCAGGCCCCAGGCAAGTAGTGCCTGTGAGCCTAGGGAGTTGGTGGTGGGAGTAGTGGGGATATGAAGACTTGGAAAGCATAATCCCTAGCTTCCACATTGTATAGATTCTGTCTGTTCATATTTTAACATTTTTGAAACTGGAATAATCATGTAGTCCTTATCAACGAGGTGGCAGTTGTAATGTAGTTATTCTTGCCTGAGCATGTATGAACTTATCGTAGCAGCTTATGCTATGGTCAATTCAGTTTAATTACATGCATGTTGATACTACATGTACTGAGTTTAATTGTCATAAAAGATGTCTTTTAAAAGAGTATGCAATTATTTGCCATTGAAAGTGAAGGTAACTGTACAAAAAAGGCATGTAAACAGAGCAGTGGGGCATACCTTTGATATTTGCTGTATTAATTTTCTGGGCTTCCCTGATAGCTCAGTTGGTAAAGAATCCACCTGCAATGCAAGAGATCCTGGTTTGATTCCTGGGTCAGGAAGATTCATTGGAGAAATGATAGGCTACCCACTCCAGTATTCTTGGGCTTTCCTTGTGCCTCAGCTGGTAAAGAATCTGCCTGCAGTATGGGAGATCAGGGTTCAGTCCCTGGACTGGAAGATCCTCTGGAGAAGGGAAAGGCTATTCACTCCAGAATTCTGGACTAGAGAATTCCAAGGACTATAGAGTCCATGTGGTCGCAAAGAGTCGGACACGACCAAGTGACTTTCACTTCCACTTTTCACTTTTCATATTGGTTTTCTATTATGTCTATAACAAACTTACATAAATTTTGTAGTTTAAAACAATAGATGTTTATTATGTTATGATTCTGTAAGTCTGACACAGGTTTCACCAGGCTGAAATGAAGATGTTGGCTGGGCTGCATTCCTTTCTGGAAACTCTAGGAGAGAATATGTTTCCAGGTCCCCTGGACTGCTTGCTTTCCTTGGCTCCTGGATCTCCTCCTCCATCTTCAACACTAGCAGCAGCAGGTTAATTCCTCAAATCACGCCTCTCTAACACTTCTTCTATATTCACATCTCCCTCTGAGACTGACCTTAGCTGGGAAATCTCTTGTTTTAAAGACTCATGTGATTCGGTCAGATCTGCCTAGATGATCCAGGATAATCTCCCCCATCTCAAGGTCCTTACCCTTAATCTTTACATTTTTACTTCTTAATCTTTACATCTGCGAAGTCCCCTTTGTCCCCATGTAATCTAATATACTCACAGCTTCCAGGAATTATGACTTGGATGTCCATGAGGGTCATTATTCTGCTTATCACATTGGGTAAAGCAGTAATTTGTCTTTTGAGAAATGACCGAGCTTCATATTTTCTTGCAAAGCAACAACCAGTATTTTACAGGACCCCCAAAAGGAGATTATCACAAGGAATATGCAACCATATTACGCTTTATGATTATGTCCAGGAGACTTTATCACAAGTCAAGCAATGCAACTAGGTGAAAGGGAAATTCTCTAATCCATCAGAATGGATATAAAATAATGCGATGCCAAGAGATGGTCCTTGTAGAGATTTAGAATATCAGAGGAGTAATGATTTTCTAGACTGTGTAAAGTCTGAGCCGTGTAAATTCTCACTGTTTTAGGGTCTGAGTTAGTTCAGCATTTCCTGCCCTGTTAAGTTCCAAACGTATATCAAACATGCTTTGTTAGAACTGAAAGTTGTTCTTTCTTTGCTTTTTGCCCTCTTTCCATCTAACAGTGAAAGAACAAGACAAGCTTTATCAGTCAGAATATGTGTTATTCCTGGGCAAGAGTACGTTAGTGACAATTTCCAGTGTGGGTGGATTTGAGCTTCTGAAGGATGAATATTTTCCAGTTTGACTTTCTAGCAACATCAAAGACTCTATTGTCATATCCCCTCCTTGACTGCTTCAATGTTGTGCCTGTTATAAAATATATTCTCAACCTTAAAATCTTTTACAGAGGTCTTGTTTCATATGTTTAGGTTTATAGTTAATTAAATGGAAGATTTAATTAACACAGTAATGGCACAGTACCTACGTGTGCCAAAACTGTGCTAGAGGCTTCAACATGTGTCAGCAGATCACATCTAATCCTGAGTTTGTCCAGGAGGCATATATCCCATTACTGCGAGCTAGGCTTTATTTGTTCCTAGCAGTTTGGACTTAGCTCTACATGATATTGACGACAGTAGTCAATCCTCCTCCGATCCTGCTAATGTGGAGGCTATTGAAAGCTCCAATGGCTCCGGTAGATTTTAGAAATATCATGATACATAGGCAAGGCAACTGCTTTTAAGAAAGCAATAGTTATATAGATAATTGGCTCCTGGACTTTTATTGAGCAAAAATCAATGTCAATTTTCAGTCATATTTGTGTAAGGGCTGCAAGTAACTAAAATGAACCATAATCTGGATCTAAATCCTTACAGATTTTCTCAACACATGTGATTGCTCAATAAATGTTAGTATAAATACGTGAGTGAAAATTAAAATATTAGGCGCTGCCAAAACCTAAGGAGAATTAGCTGGTTCAAGTGTGCATAAATAAATAAGGAATGTGACAGAGAGAATCCATTTATGTAAATTTCCAATTTCTCTTTCAATACTTCTGCTCCCATTTATTGGGGCCCTAAGAAAGCCTGTTTATAGAGGAAACGTTAATTTGCTTGTATTAGATTAGCAACATTCTGACCTGCCTCTTGAGAAACCTGTATGCAGGTCAGGAAGCAACAGTTAGAACTGGACATGGAACAACAGNCTGCAACGCAGGAGACTTGGGTTCGATCTCTGGGTTGGGAAGATCTCTTGGAAAAAGGAAAGACTACCCACTCTAGTATTCTGGACTAGAGAATTCCATGGACTGTATAGTCCATGTGGTCACAAAGAGTCAGACACGACTGAGTGACTTTCACTTCACTTGAGTTAAGGTGATTTTACTTCTACTTATTTTGATGAGTGTATTATCTCCACTAAGTTTACAAGAGTTTTCATTAATTTTGGTCTTGTTTTTGGAGACCCTGCTTTAAATTTGCAACAAATATTCTACTCGCAGAAGGCTGGTTAGAGTGAAGACTGAATTTTAGACATTGCTGTCTATCTGTCTATTCACCCACTTATTCATTCACTTATTTTTACCACTCTTCATCAAACTGTAGTTTCCTAATTTGACTAATACTGTAAATACTTCTTCTAATTAGGATGTTTTCATGGTTGTTACATTTTAGATAAAATGTATTGATTTTCAGTAAATATTTATTTAGGATCTTCCCTCTGAAAAAATGAAAATTTGGACAGCTATAAATAAAATCTGCAAAATATTAAAGGAAATATTCATTCTTAGCCATTATATTTATTGAAATTGTTTGGCTATACTAAAGATAGAAAACACTCAATAAAATTTTTACTGTATATTTCCTTCATAGCAGGAACCAAGCTAATATTTTTGGTGTTTAGACTGAAGTTTCCTTGACTATTAGCCACACAGATAGTTCTAACAATTTTGAGCTCTTATAAGAGTATGTTAGAGTCTGGGATTTCTGATTACCTTATTTATCTCTAAAAAATGTACTTAGCATTAATTTTCAGTTTATTCTTATATGAATTCTTTGGTTTGTGGCAAAAGATGAGGAAGTACAATATTTCTGAGAGCTGAGTTTAACTGGAGAAATTCAGGATACTATAGCAGAATAAGGACATTTCAGGCAAGGGGATATTAGGTAAAGAGAAAAGCAAAAGGGATTTCATTAAAATTATAGATCTTTAAAACACAGAAAAAGAAATAGCCTGTTTTCCCCAATCCATTCTGTGTGACCCTCTCTCAGCCCCACTTTGAAACATTTGCCACTGATTCTGACTTCCTCCCTTCATTGGATGTTTCAAATAATTTCTTCACAAGAGCACACACCATATTCTCTGCAGTTAATGACTTTGCAAAAATGGCTTATTTTTGAGTTTCTTCATGTCTCTTATTTTATTTTCTCTGCCAGGTTGTCTAGATAGTAGTTGTTCCAAGAACCTGCTGTAAATCAGTCTCTCGTATGTCAAGTCTTGGGAAGATAACCATGTTCTGCTGTTGATGACCTTGCAGAAGACCTGACATAACACCTCTTAACTTCACTTCTTTTACTTTTATTTGAAAAGTATTTATTTCTTCAAAAGGCAATAAAGTCTATGGAGCAATAAAAACTGGCATTTAGTATGATACACAGTGATATGATGAATGAATTCAGATTGCATGGGAACACAAAAAGTGTGCATGAAAGAATGTGGTGCAAGGAGGTATGTGGAAATCATGGTCACATGATCTACCAGAATCAAGTTTTCTTTGCTTTTTTAAGTAATTAATGATGGAGGAGTGATAAACACAAGTTTTTTTTTTTTTTTTTTAACAACAGGTCAAAACAATTTGAGTAAGTTCTACTGAATAAGTTTATGGGATTATTCACTGGCAATTGAATAAAAAATTGTATGTCCATTATGCTAACTCAAAAGAAATAAATACCTGTGAATATATCTTCTCACAGCAAGGCAAGGTTTCAGAAAGAATAAAAATGATTTCACGGAATAGTAATAGATCTTTAAAAATTTTCAGTAAATATATAACTGGATGTGGAAATGAAATATTACTGGAGTATTTTGCAGTCTTTTGATGAAATAGGTTTTCCCAATTTGTCTGAAACTCATTTAAGATAGCTTAAAATTTTTAAGAAAGGGGTGGATATACCACCACTTAACCACTCACCTGTTGGTTGCATCTACTTAATTTCCTCTCACTATAAATGAGAGCTGCAATCAACATCTTTTTTACATATCTTTGTACATCTTTGAGATTGTTGAGCTAAAAATATATGTATATTTTATTTTAAATTTTAATAGATGCTATCAAAATGCTTTCCAAAAAGGTGTTTATAATTTGCTTCTTCAAATACCGTTTTTCTACTGGATATATCCTATCAGTAGCAAGCACTAATATTTTAAAATTTTAGCCTTGTACTAGAGGGTAAAATGAATCTATTAAAAACTACCAGAACAAGTAAGTGAATTTATTATGGTTGTAGAATAAAAAGGTCAGTATACAAAAATCAGTTCTATACCTTTATATTAGCAGTAAACAAGTTGAAAACAGCAGATTACAATAGCAGTCTTACTTAGGGGTGAGTTTAGTTATATGTATTGCAAGACCTGTATAATGAAAACTTTAGAAAAGTATTTTCTCAAACTGATCTATAACCAGTACAACCACAAGCAAAATAATTATTTGGTGGTAGTAGCCATATTTAAATCACTAAAAGTAATTTATCATAACCAGATGGCTAGATTGTTAAAATAGAGTCAATTTGCCTTTTAAGTTAGTAGTCAAACATGAGTATCAAATGATGTTTGATACAGGACAATGAAACTGATTGTTTAAAATACATAAACATTTCTCTTAAAAATAGAAAGTAGGGTGATCTTAAATACTAGTTAGCCAGAGACAGTTCCTATATGTGCCTTTCATCCTTACATAATTATTAATAATATCCTCTGTCACTCTTAAAGCTACTTTGATTTCAATGATGAATTTTATGGTCATCTTGATAAATAAGAACTCAGTGGTTTAATTTTTCTACATTAAGCAAAAATGTTGAAGGGAATTTGATAATAATCACCTGCTTTTATGTTAAATTGGTAGAGTCTTATGTAAGATTTTAATTCCCTATTGTGAGTGGACACATTTATACTATATATAGCATAAAAAGTGAAGTGGAAGTATTATTTGCTCAGTTGTGTCTGACTCTTTGTAACCCCATGATCTGTAGCCCGTTAGGCTCCTCTGTCCATGGAATTCTCCAGGCAAGAATACTGGAGTGGGTAGCCATTCCCTCTCTAGGGGATCTTCCCAACCCAGGGATTGAACCTGGGTCTCCTATATGCATATATAATATTTGTTATTTTCTTTGTGGTTTTCTTGGGATTATTGTTGTTAGCATGTAAGTTTTAAAACCATCTATTTGTATTGAGTAACAATTTCAATAGTATGCAAAAATTTTGCTCCAATGTTGCTCTGTTTCCTCCCTCTCTATTGTGTTACTATTGTTATACAAATCACATCTTTAGAGATTATAAACCCAACAATACATTTATATGATTGCTGTTTATACAGTTACTTTTTAGATCAAATAGGAGAAAAAAAGAATCACAAAAAAGGCATGTATATAATCTTTATTGAACCATGTATTTTTCATTACTGGTACTTTTACTTCTTCATATGGATTCAATTATTGTCTAGTGTTCTTTAATTTCAGCTTGAAGGTCTACCTTTAATATTTTTTGGACTTTGTTTATTTTGTAATATCTTCATTTTCTCTTGATTTTAGAGATATAGTTTAACTGGATGTAAAATTCTTGGTTGAATGTCTTTTTCTTAAAACACTTTGAAAACATTCTTATACTGCCTTCTGCCTTATTAGCTTCTGATTAGTGGTCAGAATGTAATAGTTATTGAGGATATTTTGTAAATGTTGAGTCACATTTCTCTTGTTTTTCTTTTTCAAGATTCTTTATTTTTGTTTTTCTACAGTTTGACAATGATTTGTCTAGACTTTGATATCTTTGAGTTTATCATTTTGGGATTTACTGAGTTTTTTGAGTGTGCAGATTGTTTTACATCAAATTTGGAAAGTTTTTAACAATCATTTGCTCAAGTATTCCTCCTGCTTCTTTCTCTGTCTCCTTTCCTTCTGGAGCTGCCATTGTATTTATCTTGGTGAAATTGATGTCGTCATACAAGTCTCTGAGGTTCTGTTTACTTTTATTTTTTTCATTCTCTCATCCTCTCTGTTCTTTAGGCTGGATAATCTCAATCTATTTATCTTCAAGTCCATGGATTCTTCTCTGATTCTTTTTCTTTTTCTTCTATCAGTTCAAATTTGGCATTGAGCCTCTCTGGTGGAATTTTCATTAGTTATTGTACTTTTCAATTCCAGAATAAACCTTTAGTTTATTTTTTATAATTTCTACTTCTTTATTAATATTATCTATTTGAGAAAACATCTTTCTCATACTTTTCTGTAATCCTTTAGTATTAGTCCTTTAGTTCTTTAAACATATATACAATAGCTGATTTAAGTTTTTGTCTAGGCAATTCAGTGTCTGTGTTTCCTCAGTGACAGTTTTTATTTACCACTTTTTTCCTGTGTATGAGCCATACTTTCCTGTTTCTTTGTGTGCATTATAATCTTGATGTTGAAAATGGACATTTAAGATAATATAATAAAGCAACTGTGGAAATCTAGAAATCCAAAGATTTATTGCTGTTGCTACTGCTATTTGTTTGTTGAATGACTTTTCAAACTAATTCTATAAGGTTTATATATTTTACTGTATGTAGCCAGCAAAGTCTCTGGGTAGCTTAGTGATAAGTTGGAAATTAGTCAGTGATTTCCTTCAATGACTTCAACTAGTTAAACTTCTACCCTTTGCTGAGGGTCTGTGTGTGTGTGTGTGTGTGTGTGTACACATGTGTGTATGCATGTGGGTTGAGGTATACTTTCAACCTCAGTCAGGGAGTTTTTATTATGTAGAAAAATGAATTACTTTTTATGCTGTATACCTTCTGTGTCTTAAGTTGAAAGCAGTGTACAAATTCTTAAAATGTTTTTAAACTGAAAAAATAAACACTGCTTCTTTTCAGTCTATACATTGCCTTTGTGTTCTAATTCTTTTAAAATGCCTGTCTTACTATACTTAGATGTCTTGAGGACCATGTGGCAATGCTTACAAACACCTTCTTTCTGTAGCAAAATACTTGCTGTTCACAGAAGTAAATGTGTCATGTTTACATTAGACTTAGAGAGTAAGTAATTGGGTCGGCAGAAGTCTTGAACAGATTGTCTGCTTATATATCTTTGTTAGTATAAAAAGTGCTATAGTGAAACACGCCCCCAACAATTCGTTGTAATTCTGCAATATGCCTTTCAGCATATGGAGTGGTGATGTTTCATAATGTTTTAAAATGTTCCGTTGCATTTGATGTCTTTTTGTGTATACCCCAAAGCATAATTTAATGTTTAATATTCTTCAAATTAAGAAAAATTCTGAAGAGACTATGAAAAGATCTATAAAGGCTTACTTCATTTAATCTAAGATTAAAGGGTTCTAAAGGAAACTTATTATTAGAATTTGTGCCACAGCTTTCATGGTTTTTTTCCAACATTTTAGCATGCTACTTTTCATAGCAAAACACATATTTAATGCATGGAACCTACTGACTCTTGGGGTTCTTTATATGAGACTCTAAGAGAGGGAATGCCCTCCTCAAAATAAAACATACAAGCATGATACTAAATTAGCATAAATATTTGTGATGTGTGTCTCTAATTTGCATAATTAGTAATGTCTAATTTAATCTTGAACTGAAATCAAAATTTTACACCAGCTATATGCATTATCAATGGGATTCTACAAAGGTTTCTGAACCTCATACAAGAGTTTGTACTTTAAGCTGAAAAAGCCAATAGCTATCTAAAGAATGCCTCTCTGAGAAATCAAAATGTTACTTCAAAATCTCTTTGTATAGTAGAGAACAATGAAGGAAGAATCTGACATTTGTGGGAGAACTTCCCTTCTGAGCTCTATCTTTAACTTTGACCCCTGCATTTTCTGATTTTCAGCATTGCAGTGGCACCACTGTGTGTTGATCTTCACCATATGCATTTAGCTCTTATCACACCACTGTGGGACTGTGCTTTTGCCAGAAATTGGGGGGCGAAGAACTCCTTGCCTGCAGTTTGTGATACACTCTGCCATGGGGAAATCTAAGAGGTATCCCTAGTGCCTTGCATTTTACAAGGACTTCATGAATATGATCTCTTAATCCTGTTTACAGTTTCTCTCTCTCCTTAACAGGATTCCATATTTGTCAAAGAGACCAAGCTGAGAACTGAATGCATGCGTATTCTTTATTTTCCAGTCTTTCTCACTGGCCACTTGATCATTAAAACCTATTTCCTCTTCCTTGAGCCAAAACAAAGAAAGAGACAAAAAAAAAAAAGCAAACTAATAAATAAATATATCAACTGAAATCATTTCTCTTAGGCCAATCTCAAAAGCTCAGTAAAGATGCCTGCTGCTGCTGCTGCTAAGTTGCGTCAGTCGTGTCTGACTCTGTGCAACCCCATAAACGGAAGCCTACCAGACTCCTCTGTCCCTGGGATTCTCCAGGCAAGAACACTAGAGTGGGTTGCCATTTCCTAGACACTTTTGAATCACAGTAGATAACATAGTCTAGGCTCAAACTGAGATATTTTTCTCTATATATTCTGCCAACCAGATAACAGCCCAACTTTCATGGCCAACTCCCAGCTCCATGAACCCCTTCCTCTGAACCCCTTCCTCTGGGTTTCAGCACCAACCAGGCAAGACTCTCCGTAGAGGCTCTGCAGGGTCCTTCCTCTAAGCATTTAGGTTCTGATAACTACCACTTCTTTCTTTTAGCCTTTGAGTGGCAACTACTTCCTGGGAGTGCTTATCTATTTTATCTCAGTGTCTCCTTTCTGCTTTTTCAGTCTTCTAGGTTGGATGGCATCACCAATTCAATGGACATGAGTTTTGGCAAACTCTGAGAGATAGTGAAGGACAGGGAGGCCTGGTGTGCTGCAGTCCATGAGGTTGCAGAGTCAGACATCACTTAGTGACTGAAAAACAACAAATAAATATTCAATCTTTCATTTCATTAATTTGGTGTGATTTCTGTTTTCCTGACTGGCCTCTGGCTGTACCAATGTGGGGAGACCTTAAGGCTGATGAGACAGGAATCATTGCCTCTGCCAATTTGAGAGACTTCTGCTGAGACAACACCAATGAAACAGGAAGCAACCAGGAAGGAGCAAGCCCTTTTTTCAGCCCCAACCTTGCTGCCTTCCTCTAACATCTATNTGTGACAGTACTGTACTGTCTTGATGACTGTTGCTTTGCAGTATAGCCTGAAGTCAGGCAGGTTGATTCCTCCAGTTCCATTCTTCTTTCTCAAGGTTGCTTTGGCTATTCGAGGTTTTTTGTATTTCCATACAAATTGTGAAATTATTTGTTCTAATTCTCTAAAAAAGGATTCTGAACTTTCACTGCCCAGGCCCAGATTGAATCCCTGGTCAGGGAACTAAGATCTTGCAAGTCACATGTTGAGGTCATAAAAATGAAATAACCATCAAGGTAGATGTCAGGATGAGACGTTTCAAACAGCTTTCTACACGTGGAAGTCAGCATCTATAATATAGCTATAATATGGTGTAATCTATAAGGAGTTCCTTAAGGATAGAACAGATCATATCAACATTAAAGCTAGAATCTTGGTCTTGTTGTCAGATCTAGTGAAGAACACTGTATATGTACTTCCTTCTTTTACATTCAAAGATGGCAGAATGACAGCTGCTGGGCATTCTGTGGTGGTCCAGTGGTTAGGACTTCGTGCTTTCACTGCCGGGGCCTGGGTTTGATCCCTGGTCAGGGAACTAAGATCTACAAGCCATGCAGTGTGGCCAGAAAGAAAATAGACAGATCCTGGTATTGTTAATCAAAAATCATGGAAATGTAAAACTGGAAGGAAACTTAGAGGTCATGTAATAAAATCTGTTTAAAACAAACAAGGGTAAAGTGAGTTAGCATAAGACTCACGGTTACTCTTGATTAGTGAGCTGGACAAGACCCAGAGCGTCTACTTGACAGTTATTTTTTCTCTTGCACTACTTTGCAAAGGAGTCTTTCCATGCATTTCTCCTTGACAAAGTTTTCTTTAGCCACGCTTCTATTGATAAATGAACCACTATACTTAGTTTCTCTGATATACAAGTTAAATGCTATAAATTTGCTGTGACATGAAGGACTCCAGAATTCAGTCTGACCATAGCTCATAACAATCTAGATTCTTTCAACATTCCCCACTTACCACCTTTCTAGGATGCCTATTGTAAAGTACAAAAGCTGCTTTTAAATATCTCTCCCCCGGGACGACACCCTCTTTGAACATTAGTACACTCTCAAAAGGTTCTTTACCTGAAGTCTCTCTGTGTATAAGCAGTTCAGACTCCATCAAGTGAAATCCCTGGATTCGGGGCTGAGAAGAAGAAAGAGGGCCCAATATAAAGCTCAGTCTATGTGTGGCTCTTCCTGTTGGCCTTGCCAGCCAAATTGCAGTTTTTAAAAATTATAATTTCCAATGTCATTTTCCTCTTAAGCTTTTTATTGTTTTTTCATTTATAACATCAATGGCTATGACTTACCTATACTTTCCAGTACATTAAAACAGATAAGTGTACACTAATATGTTCTGAGTGTGAGAAAAATATTGACCAACATTTTGCCTGGTCTAAAACACCTGGAGGCTTAAAGATTTTACTAAATTTTTAAACTTCTTTTAGAGAATGTTGTGTGTTATTGAAACTAAGACTACATTAGTGACATGGAGAGTGGCACCTTGCTTAATTTCTTGCCCTCTTTTTCTTTTGCTACTCAGAAAATGACTTAAAGAATAAAAAGTCTTTAAGTTAAGCCTGAATCAATTATCAGCATAATTAAAATGTAATAACATAATAATATTTTCTAAAAATCATAAATGACTCACATTAAATTACTTGGGAAGGGGGCATTTCATCAAATGTCTCTTTGTTGAGTTGTGTTTTTTTTTTAAATACACAAACACTGATGAATAAAACATTTGTTCCTTAATACCTTTCAGGCAATTAATGTGTTGGGTAACACATTAAAGAGTGGAGACTACAGAATTTCATCATATATATTTTAAAATTAGAAAACTGAGGCCTTATTACACTAGCCGTCCTGGGTAATTTCAGTATAAAATATCAATGAAATGGAATAAAGAGCTCTTTTGTGATTATTCATAGAACACCTAGGAAGCACTTTTCAGAATTGTGGCTAGTGACCAAGAAAAAAAATAAGAAAAATCAACCCAAAGCACCTTATTTAAAAGGTGCTTATTCAACCCAAACCTTATTTAAAATAGACCATCAAAACTTTTATTCATCATATAAATTATCATAATTGATAGTGTTGAACATTAATTTTATCATTAACATTTGTATTAATTATCAATCCATTGGTACATGGAAGTCTTTCTTAAAACATTGAAGCATTTATTGTTATCTCCCAGTGAAATATTTTTAGGTTGATAATTATCCCAGTTATCCGTTGCTACATATCAAATCATTTCAAAATTGATTGGCTCAAAACAAAGATATCATTTATTTTTGTTCAGAAATCTGCCATATGAGTAGGATTGGTGAGGATAGGTTTTCTCTATCCTATTCGGCATCAGCTTGGGCATCTGGAAGGCTGGGGACCAGGATCATCTGGAGCCTCGTGGTTGTGGATGCTGGCTGTCATCTGAGACTTCAGCTAAAGCTGATGCTGGCACTCAGACACATGGTCTTTCCATGTGGCTATTTGACGTCTTTACAATAAGGAACTAGAGAGGTGAAAGGTGATGAAGGTGAAAAAGGAGAGTGAAAAAGCTGATTTAAAACTCAACAATCAAAAAACTAAATTCATGGCATCCGGTCCCATCACTTCATGGCAAATAGATGGGGAAGCAATGGAAACAGTGACAGACTTTATTTTCTGGGACACCAAAATCACTGCATATGTTGACCTCAGCCATTAAATTAAAATGCACTTGCTCCTTGGAAAAAAATGTATGACTAATCTAGACAGCATATTAAAAAGCAGAGACAATAATTTGCCAACAAAAGATCCGTATATCTAAAGCTATGGTTTTTCCAGTGGTCATGTATGGATGTGAGAGACCATAACGAAGGCTGAGTATTGAAGAATTGATGCTTTTGAACTATGGTGTTGGAGAAGACTCTTGAGAGTCCCTTGGACTGCAAAGAGATCAAACCAGTCAATCCTAAAGGAGATCAATCCTGAATATTCATTGGACGGACTGATGCTGAAGCTGAAGCTCCCATACTTTGGTGAACTGATGTGAAGTGTGGACTCATTAGAAAAGACCCTGATGCTGGGAAAGATTGTAGGCAGGAGGAGAAGGGGATGATAGAGAATGAGACGGTTGGATGGCATCATTGACTCAATGGACATGAGTTTGAGCAAGCTCCAGGAGATGGTGAAGAACAGGGAAGCCTGGCGTGCTGCAATCTATGGGAATGTAAAGAGTCAGACACAACTGAGCGAGTGAAAAACAGCAATACAGTAAGTGGCTAAGGTCCAAGAATGAGCATCCCAAGAGGATAAAGGTGGAAGCTGTATCAACTCTTATGGCAGGGGAGAAAAGACATGTAATGTTATTTCCACTGTAGTCACAGGTCTAACTAGTTTTAAGTGGGTTATTTAACCCCCTATCTCTCAGTGAAGGAGTGCCAGCATTCCATGGTAAGGAAAGTAGTTGGATGGAATATACTGGTGTAGACATTTTAGAAAAGTATAATCTACTATAGTGGTGATGGGAAACCATTAGGGCTAATTGTTGCTCAGCATTCTACTTGAAAAGAATTAATGCCTATTCAATTATTCATCTAAACACAAACATGGCTATAAACTCAGTCATATCAGTGTAATTATATGCATTTCAACCAGAGTCAAAGTAACTCTTGCTTATTTAAATTATACCCTAGAAACAAAAATTAGTATATAAGGAAAGAAAAAGGAGAAAATGACTAATTACATTGCAAACTTTCCTGGTTCAAGTAAAAATTAGGAGCTAAAAGTCTCCTAAAATATCTTTGGTCAAATTACATAAAAAGTTAATCAGTACAAGTGACTTCTCAGTGTAATTTTTTCAAAACTGCTAACAGATTTTTATGGGATAGTGTGCAAAATCAGTGGCCCAATATAAACGCAACACTGCTGTGTGACTGTCCCATAGCCCAGTTTTCCAAAATGATAATCACCTGCAGCCTTACACACATATTGAGATGAAGGGAAAAAATGTTTTCCTTATGATTTTCTAACTTGCCCCTCTTAAGAATAAGGATCCCAAATGGCTTAAATGGTTTTTATTTAGATTGTTTTACTCTTGTCTTCTCAGAGTTTTTCCAGATTTAGGCTCCTTAACAACCCACTGACACCATATCTCACCTTCTGCCTTTTCAAAGAAAACAGAGCATGACAAGGCAAGGATGGGGAAATTCCTCAAACAGTTCACTGTTATAAATGATTTCTAATGAGAGCCCATTTTACCTTTTCAGACCCTACCTTTTATGTTTATGCTTTTTACGCCTTTAAATTTGATTTGCAAAGTTTCTTTGCTCTGAATTTTCCCTTGGGATTTAAAAAATATTTTGCCTTTTGATTTGTTAATAATACTCTGTTGGTGCCTTGGAGCATTTTGTACTGTAGATACACACCTTTTCCATAGCTAAGGAACTGTTCAGTTCAGTTCAGTTGCTCAGTTGTATCAGACTCTTTGTGACCCCGTGGATTGCAGCACGCCAGGCCTCCCTGTCCATCACCAACTGCCAGAGTTTACTCAAACTCATGTCCATTGAGTCAGTGATGCCATCCAATCATCTCATCCTCTGTTGTCCCCTTCTCTTCCTGCCCCCAATCCCTCCCAGCATCAGGGTCTTTTCCAGTGAGTCAGTTCTTCACATCAGGTGGCCAAAGTATTGGAGTTTCAGCTTCACAATCAGTCCTTCCAATGAACAGTCAGGACTGATTTCCTTCAGGATGGACTGGTTGGATCTCCTTGCAATCCAAGGGACTCTCAAGAGTCTTCTCCAACACCACAGTTCAAAAGCATCAGTTCTTCAGCGCTCAGCTTTCTTTACAGTCCAACTCTCACATCCATACATGACCACTGGAAAAACCATGGCCTTGACTAGATGGACTTTTGTTGACAAAGTAATGTCTCTGCTTTTTAACATGCTGTCTAGGTGGTC
Organism: Neotragus moschatus; assembly: GCA_006410615.1. Taxonomy (NCBI): domain Eukaryota; kingdom Metazoa; phylum Chordata; class Mammalia; order Artiodactyla; family Bovidae; genus Neotragus; species Neotragus moschatus. The sequence continues at coordinate 1,494,713 of SJYA01001556.1, read as the reverse complement.
ATAGCTTATCTTCCAAGGAGTAAGTGTCTTTTAATTTCATGGCTGCAGTCACCATCTGCAGTGATTTTGGAGCCCAAGAAAATAAAATCTGCCACTGTTTTCCACTGTTTCTCCATCTATTTGCCATGAAGTGATGGGACCAGATGCTATGATCTTAGTTTTCTGAATGTTGAGCTTTAAGCCAACATTTTCACTCTCCTCTTTTACTTTCATCAAGAGGTTCTTTAGTTCTTCTTTACTTTCTGCCATAAGGGTGGTGTCATCTGCATATCTGAGGTTATTGATATTTCTCCCAGCAATAAGACCTTCTAGAACTAACACCCCTGAAAAATGTCTTTTTCACTTTAGGGGACTGGAATGCAAAGGTAGGAAGTCAAGAAACACGTGGAGTAACAGGCAAATTTGGCCTTGAGGTACAGAATGAAGCAGGGCAAAGGCTAATAGAGTTCTGTCGAGAGTATGCACTGGTAATGGCAAATACCCTCTTCCAACAGCACAATAGAAGACTACACATAGACATCACCAAATGGTCAACACAGAAATCAGATTGATTATATTCTTTGTAGCCAAAGATGGAGAAGCTTTATACAATCAGCAAAAACAAGACCAGGAGCTGACTGTGGCTCAGATCATGAACTCCTTATTGCCAAATTCAGACTTATATGGAAGAAAGTAGGGAAAATCACTAGACCATTCAGGTATGACCTAAATCAAATCCCTAACGATTATACAGTGGAAATGAGAAATAGATTTAAGGGACTTGATCTGATAGACAGAATGCCTGATGAACTATGGACAGAAGGAACTGTATATGTCCTTAAACTAAAAGTACATAGGCAGCATTCAAGATGGTACATGGAAGTGGACAATCTGTGGATCCAAGAGGTTACATGTGCAGTAACAAAGTACATCCAGAAAGCCTCAATTAAGACCAGAATGGACAGATAAGTATTTAACCTTCTCACTGAAGTGTTTTCAACCAACTATCTTTCTTATCCAACTTTCTGCAGATTTGTAATCAGAACTAATACATTCCCCTTGGTCATGCTTTTTCAGACAATGCAACAATCAAACCACATGATCTTTCTTTACTTACTTGGTTATCTTTCCCATGGCTCAACTTATTCCTTGTCTAAGAACATCTGCTGGATCATGGAAAAAGGAAGAGAGTTCCAGAAAAACATTTATTTCTGCTTTATTGACTATNTCCAACTCTCACATCCATACATGACTACTGGAAAAACCATAGCCTTGACTAGATGGACCTTGGTGCAGAGAAAATTGTCAACACATGAGAGCTGTTATCCTCATTCATAATGTTACACTATTACTATTTTTATGACAAAAAGAAAGGGGGGAAATAAATATACCAACAGAAGTTAAGAAACTCCCAGGAGGAAGCTCATGCTGTTTCACTATCTCAAGCTCACCAGAAACTCCTCCTCACTGACCACTGTGGTTTCCCACATCAATCCTCACAGCAGACCCAGGATGCTAGCACGCTTCGATTTTTCTTCCCCACCTTCTCCCAGTTTGCCCAACCACCATACATTATTCTAGGGGTTTTACTTTTTCAGGTCAGAATCTTTTTTTCAATAATCATATTTGGGCCCAAAGAGCTTAAGTTATATATCCAAAGTCACACATTTAGTAGAGTCATAGAAACAAGATCCATATCTAAAATTTTAAGACTTTATTTTCAACAAGATAAGATCATAATGGAAATTATATTGCTAAAAAAGTTAATAAGATGGTAAATGTTATGTTTTATGAATTTTACCACAATACTAAAAAGTAGGGGAGAATTATATGGTTTTTACAAGAAATAATCCTTGTTTACTGATAAAAGTTTTTGATGGGCATTTATTGCTACTAGAGAAAAATATTCCTAATATGTGCAATATGATGAGAAAAAAAATTCGAAGAAATTTCCAGGGATCTGTGTAATGGACATAGGAGTGATTTACTTTCTTTCTTCCTTTTTTTTCCTTTTTTTTTTTCATGTTTTAAATTATTTGTTTTCCAAGTATCCATGGGTTACTTAATATCTTTTATAAAAGTAGATTTTATCAGATTTTGTCTTTGACTGATGTTCCGTTTGTCACTCTAGAGGTATTCCCAGAGTTTCTTTTATGCATTTGTATGTGTGTCTCATGGAGATTCGTAAACTGCTCAACATGGAGACGGAGAAGGCAATGGCACCCCACTCCAGTACTCTTGCCTGGAAAATCCCATGGAAGGAGGAGCCTGGAAGGCTGCAGTCCATGGGGTCGCTGAGTGTCGGACACGACTGAGCAACTTCACTTTCACTTTTCACTTTCATGCATTGGAGAAGGAAATGGCAACCCACTCCAGTGTTCTTGCCTGGAGAATCCCAGGGACAGGGGAGCCTGGTGGGCTGCCATCTGTGGGGTCGCACAGAGTTGGACACGACTGAAGTGACTTAGCAGCAGCAGCAGCAGCAGTATATGTTAAGGAAACATGCATTATAGCAGGATAGATTAAATTCTCTCAGCTGCTCTGTATTCTCTTATTCTGTTCTTGCCTTCTTTATTGTAAGTGCGCCAGTCTTCAATGATCAATTAATCTTTTGTGCTTCTGTTGCGCTTGTCATCTGTACTACTCATTTGGCTTTTAAAATACGTCACTACCTTTTCTTTTTTTGCCTTTCCTGCTAATCTGTAAGGCCATTGTTGATTTATACTATGAATAAATAGCATTTACACCATAGCTTTCTGAGTGTAGGTGTTACACTAAGCTGTAGCATTTTCTTTTGTCTATATATGCATTATCTATACATTTTGAATGTATTTTTTTATGGGTAGTGCTTTCCTGAAAACATGCCCAGAAGTCAAATGTGGGAATGCTGAGCAATAGAGATGAGTGTTATGTGCTTTTCCAGAAAGCTAAATGATGTATAATATCTGATGACGCCTTGCCTTTAGAATACTGTATTGATGTTTTTATCCTTCTTAAACTTAATACTTTAATTTTATTCCTTCAAAATTGTGAACACACTCTTGAAGAATTGAGTTCAGTGGGCATCCAGTTGATGTGAAAGAGTGAACACTTTGGGCATGCTTGATGCTTTTCTCATTTGGTCACTTGTATTTTTGTGTATGATACTCAAACATATGTTATCACTTTGATATTTTGTCTTTCTGCCTCTTAATGAGATATATAATGCGCAGTTGTGTGTTGAGTAATGACACTTCCAGTATGCAGAGTAGCACAGACTTCTGTCGGAAAGTTAGGTATATACAATGTCAGTGTATGATTGAAGTATAAATTGTTTAAAAGTTAAGGCCTATGATTTTGGTCAGCTCTTGGGTTCAAGCAAAATTAGTAGTTCCTGGAAAGTGAAAATTGAACTAGTCTGTTTTTAGTATTCTTAACTATGCAAATGAGCAAATTTGATATGAGTTTTAAAATATTTGTACCATAGAAAAGAAAATTTCAAGGAAGCTAGACTAGTAGGCAAGCATGAGATATTAAGAAAGATAATTTTTGAGAACTGTGGAGATAGTAAGCTCAGTGTTTATGTGATAGGAGAAAAGAATGAAGACAGTTAGAAGATATTAGCAAATGGTTAGTAAGGACATTTGGGCAAAATTTGGGGTATGATATGTTTTGTCTTAGTTTTTTTCTCTTTCATCCATTATTATGACTGTGAGCAAATGACTTTAGGTAGGAGGTCAGAATCTTTAATTTTTACTTTGTATTGTTAAAAAAAAAAGTTAATGGGAAATGGTTATAGCATAGCATTCTTCCATCCTTTTATATTCTAGCTGCTCAGTTTATTTACTCACGACGTGACAAACCTTCAGCTGTTGAACCCGTAGAAGAATATGATTATGAAGATTTGAAAGAATTCTCCAGTTCTCTTGTGAATCATCAGCTAAGTGGAATTGATCAAGGTATAGTAAGAATTAATGTTTCTTATCTGAAAATCATTAATAATTTACTGAAATTTACCAATGTTGTTTATCAGTTTTATTGTTCATAATATTAATCATGGGTAGTAATGGTATGAACTACCATTATATCTTGTATCTTCAAGGAAAATTTACATTTTGTTAATTATGTTTTGTGAAGACTCTGTGGTTAACTATATGGTTGAAAAATTGATTGTGTGGCTGTTATTCAGTAACTGGAATTTGTGATTGAAATCTCCTTAGGAGAGAAACTTCCATGATTCGTTTTATCAGTATTTATTGTTTTATAAGTTGTATGTAGAGCTTATGGTTAGATTATAGAAGCTCATTTCCTTGCAAAATGTTAGGTTCCAAAAGACTAGTTTTTATTAAAAATAATAAGTTCAGAGTAACACTATACAAATGTCCTGATTGATCACAGTCATGTAAATTAAATTTCAAGATAGAACTTGTAAATGGTAATGGCTTTGGTTCTGAGTTTGCTTCTTTTTAGTTCTCTTAAACATTTTAACAAAGATATTTTATATTTTGGCTTTCGTCTTTTATAAATAAATTTCAAATGTGACATAGTTTCAGACATACTGCTCCAGTCCTAGGTTGATGAATAGTGTCGTAGAGCCAAAATCACCAGGTATAAAAGTAGTGCTAACTGTTGGTGCTGAGCAGGGCTCAGATTGTTTGCTCCTTCTCTGGAGTGTTCTCTTTCTCTGGCTTTGTTCTATGAATATTTTTAGATTGAAAATTTATAACAATTTGAAAACAGGAAGGAGGGAAGTATGTAAATCTGAGAGTTGATCTTTGCATAAATCGGTACAATATATGTCAGCTGCTACCCAAACCAAGAAAAATAGAGAGAAAGCACAGACAGACAAAATTAGAAAGCAGAAAGGGAAACAACGGAGAATTTTAAAATTTCTTTATCAGCTTTGCAGATACATTTGACAAGTGGGATAACAGTTCATAGACGAACTGCTATATAAATTCCTCCATAGTTTTGATTATATTTTCAGAGTGCGTACAGTTGTCATTGTAGGGGGAGAGAAGGTAGGAGTCTTATACTTTCTCTGCTGTGCCTCAGAATGATTAAGGAGGTATGAAATTCAGAGTTATGTTTGAGAATGAAAGCTAATCATTCCCACCTGACATATGTAAGTATTAATAATTGCATGAAAAGAATTGGATGGTAACAATAGTAGTGATTGTAGCTAGCCTCTACTAATTGCTTTCTGGATCCTGTTCTAAGTGCTGTTCATGTATTAGCATATTTAATCTTCATGACAGCCTTATGAGATAGGCCAGCTATTGTCCTCATTTTATAGGGGAGGAAAATGAGACACCAAGTCATTTGGGGGTAGTTGTACTGCTTAGTAAGTGGCATTTGGATATGAACCAACATAGCCTGACTTCATATCTCTATCCTTTGTGTATGTGTGGACAACAGTTGCTATAATTAATTACAATAGACCACGATGCTAGCTATATACTAAGTATTCTGTTCCAGTTTTAGTAATTCATGTTTTTATGAAATAGGTATAATTTTCAAGTTTAGCTTATTAGCCTAAAATTAATTTTGGACTAAAGCAAAGCAGAATTACCCAAATATCTGAAGAATTTACTTTTAATAATTAAAAAAAGCAATGGAGAAAGTATTATATACTTGGGGGAAAAAAGGATATTGCCAGTAGATTCCTTGTTTAGTATGTAAGCATGTAAAATGTAATGTAAAATGCATTCTGTGGACTGATTTCATGGATTAGGGAATCCGAAAACTTGAGTTTTATTTTGATTACTGCTAAACTAAGTAGTGCCATAATTTTCAGTCCCCTTTATGACTTGTAGTTTGATATATCTAAGTCATAGAGTTATTATGAGGATTACAGAAGATGTGTGTGTGTGTGTGTAAAGTATTTTAAAAATTGTCACCTGCTATACAAATAAAAGTTAATATGTTCATGCATTTTTATTCAGTAGTCTCACATACTATTTTAAGATCTAGGGATATAAAGCCTTTGTTCTCATGGAACTTCCATTATTAATGAATATTATTAGTAATTACTTTTTAAAAATAGTCATTAGAAAATAAAACATCCTTAAAGATTTTAGTTACCCAGATTTAAATGTTTGTGTTTAAAATAAATATTCCATTTACTCGTTAATCTACTGGATTTCCTAATTTTTATGGCATTTTTGTACCAAGTTATCTTGTCCATTCACTAGTAAGTTAGAAATATTTTCAAAATTAACCCTTTAAACACATGTAAAAAATCATCAGTATGGACTTCATCATCCTCATTGACTGAAATAGACTTTGTGTGTATGTGGGTACATACTCAGTTGCTTCTGTCATGTTTGACTCTGCTACCTGTGGACTGTAGCCTGCCATGTTTCTCTGTCCATGGGGTTTTCCAGGCAAGAATACTGAAGTGAGTTGCTATGCACTCCTCCAGGGGGTCTTCCTGACCCAGGGATCGAATCTGCATCTCCTGCATTCCAGGCAGATTCACAATTGACACTTTTTTCAAGCGTTAATCAATATTAACTTTGGAGACATTTATTATATAGTGGTTATTGAAATTGTTCCTTTAATCAGGGAAGCTAGGTATATTGTGGATAAAAATATAGTCATTATAATTTTTGCAAAGGCAAATTACAAGAAATGAACATCCTAGTGTAATTTCAAATCCTTTGTTTCAGTTTTGAAGATTCGAGGATCTTTCATGACACCACTGAGTATAGCTTTAAATTATTGTTGCCTGTTCTAGCTCGTCTTTATTCATGCCTTGATCACATGAGAGAGGTACTTGGAGATGCTGTGCCAGAGGACATATTGATTGAAGCAGTTCTGAAGAACAAGTTTGATGTGCAGAAGGCTTTGTCAGTGGTTCTGGAGCAAGATAAAGTGCAGAATTTGAAAGTCAGGAGTGAGGGAGCAATACCTACAGGAAAGACAGCAAAAGGTATGCTTTTACTTGTTCTCTTTTAGTTTTACAGTTAATGCTTTAAAAGAGGCTTTGATTTTGATCAAGCTGTTAAGAAAAATGGGCAGAAATTTTTACATGTTACAATAATTCTTGATTGTTATCAATTGATTTTGCAGTTTGTGAATTATTGAGCTGATTGGCTATGTTCTCTTCAGTCTGTTAAAGCCTATTTTTTGATCATTTACCTGCTTATTTTTGCAACTGACAGAATATAAGGGAAATAAAAGTAGATAAAAGCAAGACAAAACATTTTTTGCTTCTTGTTAGTGTCTTGAAGATCTTTTTAATTATTGGTGTTTTTTTTTAACTAAAGGGTTGGGAGATGGAAATTAATAGCCAGACAATGTCAAAAAAATCCCTCCTATGCTTATAGCATTTTTTGAATATAATTTAGTTTTACTTAAATATCCTAAGTATTATAATTTTACTCTTTCATTTCATAGCCAGATCTTTAATTTTAAATGTTTAGAATTTGAGGTTAAATTTATAACTTAGGCCACATGAGAAAGGAATTATCTTAACTGGTATAATATCTGTCAGTAGAAGCATGGTGATTTGTTAACTGGTTTGATATTTCTTATAACCTGGAGTCTAGATTTTTGCCATAGTGAAATTGTGTGCAGCCTGTTACTATGAAATAAGGATTGTTTTATGTAAATTGAATTTTTTTTTAAATTTTGGGGGGCACCAGGATTCATTTTTAACTGACCAATAGTATGAGAATAAGTCTGTAATGTGACAACTATATTAATAGGTTACTCTAGATCACAGTAGAAGTTACATGGTATTATTTGTTTACTTGTTTTTAATACATTAAAAATATAGATGAACCTAGTTCTTTCCATTGATTTTTTAGATATTTTGAATTTGAGAAATTTTGATTATGAATAACTTAAAACCTCACATAAATTTGTAAATATTAGCACATTTACTAACTTGGTAATTACCTTTGCATATATTAGTGAACAAAGTATGAAGGTCACATAAGATGGTTAAAGGAAGGTAAAATCCTTTATTTTTTTTTTAGAATGTTCACTTTTTATTAAATAATGATCAGGTATCACTTTATTCATGTCATAATCAAAAGAAACATTTAGTAATTAAATGCCTCATTTCATGTTTCCTTTTGGTTGCTGTGACTGTCTTCTGCATATGTCAACCTATTCATCTGAAAATTAACGGCTCTTGTAAGGTAAGGAGTCTTATTATCTTCCTCTGAAGTTTCAGCTGATAATAATGTTCACAGCTCTTGTCCTCAGTCTGCAAACCATTTGGATTGCAGCAGCAAATCCTTTGATTTTTCTGCCCCAGTAGCAAAATATGGATTATATCATAATTCCTCTGTTATACCAAGTCACTATTTACTCCATAAAAAAAAGAAACTTGACAGACCTAAAAGTGAAAAGAAACTAGAATCATGTAAGTTAACAAAAGAGCTGTCCTTAGCTGACCTAATTGATGATATGCCAAGAGATTATTCTAAAAGTCAGCCATCAGTCAGATTACCACCCACAGATAGTGTGGAGAGTCTACCTTCAAAGAGTCTAGATGGTGATTTGTTAAGACCTCATGTGTCTGAGTGTATTTCCAAAGATGATTCTGCCTTCAAAGGCATACCAGATTTAAAATCCTTAATGAAAAAAAACACAGCACCTAATAACTCATTATTTGCTCAGAATGATTCAGTACCTGATTTGCAAAACATTCCAGTACAGAACAATTTAGGAAGTTTAAATAATCCTTTGCTCTTAAACAACTCATTGGAAAATATGGTTCTTGATAATTTAAATGCTAGTAAAACGACTGAAGTTGGAATTGTTTCTTCAGTTGAACAAAGCAACAAGAATTGCATATTAAAGAATGACAACTTGCAGTTTTCTCAGTTTGAAAGTCCATCCCTAGCTGAACTGTTTCAAGAACACAAGAAAAACAGTCCAAGCCAGTGCTTTACTTTACCTGATTGTTGTCACCAGCCATCTGCCAGTTTCACAGATCTCAGTTTGGGATCTTTTCCCTTGTCACAACTAGCAAATCGGTATCAGTCTTCAACTGGAATATCAGAGTTAACAGGATCTCTATCATCTTTGGCATTTTCTAAAGCTTCTCCGACAAGAGACCTTGAGAATTTGTCACTTTCTGATTTGATTGCAGAAACGATTGATATAGACAACCCTCAGATTAGGAAAGATTCCTGTATGCTCAGTTTATCTGAAATGAGGTCACCTGGAATAGACTCGAATATTGATCTTAGTGTCCTCATAAAAGCCCCAGATTTTGTTCCCAAACCTGTAGTAGACCAATCAGTTGCTCTAATACCAGAAACTAAAGTTCTAAGTTCAAAATTAGGGAAAAATTCCAATTCTGCTAAGGATAATAAGAAAAGCAGTAAAAGCTCCCTGTCTAGGAAACCGCCTTTTTCTCTCTCTTGGACCAAGGCCCTTGCTGCCAGACCTTCAGCTTTCGCTTCAACCCTGTGTCTTCGTTACCCATTGAAAAGCTGCAAGCGACGCACCTTTGATCTCTATAAGGCTTTTCTTTATAGTAGACAAGTTCAAGACGTAAAAGACAAAGAAATAAGTCCTCTTATAGCAATAACACCATTTGACTTCAAATCAGCATCTCCTGATGACATTGTGAAAGCTAATCAAAAGAAAGCTTTTACTAGAGAATAGTAACAAAAGGAAAACTTGCTAACGGTTGTAGAGCTTTTTCTTTTAAATTAATTTAATTTTAAGCTTTTATAGGGTTACTTTATATTATGAGATTTAAGTTGTGATTTTTATATTAAAACTGTCTTAAGTCAGTTGATAAATTTAGTTGATATATGCTTTTGCACTGAAATTTCTTCTTACTATATCTTCTTTTAGTGATAACTGGCTTTAAGTTGATAGCCTGTAATAGGTGTATGTTTACAGAGTGCTTGTGGTAACTTAATATTGTGAAATCAAACCTCAGCTATTTTTGTTTAAAGCATTCAGCTTGGAAAGTTTTAATGATGAGACATTTTATTTTATAAAGTATTTTTGTGCTTTGTTCTTAAATGAAAATGCTGCCACTTGGGATTAGTATAGTTTAGTGATGAAGATTTTTCATGTGATATATGGCATAGCATAGCCAAGACAGTATTATATTTTGAAATATTAATGAAATCATTCCAAGTTTCATTATTTTTCTGCCAGTGAATACTAAAACTTTTCTATTAGAATTCTTAAAATTCCTAACTTTTAAGAATACTGTTAGGTTGTTGAAATACATTTTTCATGATAATAAAATATAAATCCTTTTAAGGGACCATGTACATATTGAAGATGGATTAATACATAATTTATTTTTATACATTTGCAAAACCATTTGTCCTAAATGAACACTTTAAAATAAATATGTAGAAAGTCTTTTCAAGTATGGTTGCATGTTCCTTGAGTAATTTTACCAGATCTCTTTCATTTTTTTTTTCTTCTTACTATAAGTAATGAAATGTGGAGTTTTCCTCTTTGCTACTGACAGCTCTGTGTGCTGTAATGACAAAGTTTCAGCAGTAGTTGATCTAGTAAGATCTCTTCTACTGAGGAGAACAAGTAGGTAATTCATCTCTTAAAGCAGTCATCCTCAACTAGCAGTCAGAATCACTGGGGAAATTTTTTTCAAAACATAGCTGTTGTGACTTCACTCCAGACATAGTGAGTCATTTCTGAGGGATGACATTTGGAAATGTGTATTTTCAGGATGGTCCCCAGTTAATTCTGATGGGTTACTTCTACTTGAGAATTGCTCCCTTAAAGAAATCAGTAGAATGAAAGGAATTACTAATGCTCAGAATAACACCTGGCCAACTTGAATTTTTAATTTGTATTTTCTAGTAATTAGAAATCCCAAGGAATATTGCTGATTAGAAATTAGCACCTTTTTTGTTAGAAGATAATGTTATTAGTTATTTCTTGCAGGAAAAAAGTAGTCTATAAAATGTTGTTTCTTAATGAGAACAAAATAGCTATATTTTCCCAGTAAAAAATATTTTTCTCTGACTACTACTTTAGTCTGCATTTGATAATTTTTAAAAAAATTTCTTGTTTCTGTTTATTTTCAGAATGATATCCCCATATCCCAGTATTTTAGTTGTATATGATGTTTTTATATCCAGTGTTTTGGTGGGAAAGCTTAAGCCAGCCTTATGTCCTTGTTCTTGACTAAACACTGTGACATCTTCACTTTTTGTTTCTAACTGCAGATTTCAGTGCGTATCCTACTGATTTTGATCATGTAAATTACAAGTTATATTTTTTGATCAGTTTTGAAGTTTGAATTATCCCAACTGTTGATTTTGTTTTTCTAGTCTTTAATTGGCTGTTTTAGTAATTTTGAACTATTAGTCTATGACTCATCAACTAGATTTATATACTATGGGCAGTCTCCAGTTTAGAGCTGAATTGTATTCTAAGTGTTTAGAACTGACAATAATTCTTGATAGATTAAATGCTGCCCAAGTGGTCCCTTTGCACATAAATCCACAAATACATATTTAATCCATATTGAAATTGAACAGCGTTACTGTTATATTATCTTTTATAACAAACTAATTTTCAGGTGGAAATACAATACTCTTAAAGCCATATAGTAGATCTTGTAGAGTGAACTAGATCTCCCTTTGTTGGATGATCAGGATTGTGACTTCTATTTATGATTTTAGGGGAAAAATATTCTATATTACAAGGTGATAGGGAAGGTAGCAATTTTTAAATAGGTCTCCGTATTTCTGTTGTGATGGCTACTGGTCCGTCAGGCGCATACCTGACAGGCACTTGACCCATTGACTAAGGAGGTGTCAGAGTCTCTGAGATTCAGAGTGTGGAACCAAGAAGACCCACTGTCTCTTATTGGCCTTTGGTAAAGAGACCCCATGGACTGTAGCCTACCAGACTTCTCCATCCATGGGATTTTCCAGGCAAGAATACTGGAGTGGGTCGCGATTTCCGTCTCCAAGGGGTAGAGAGACTAGTGCCTTCTTACTCATGGATATTTTCCTGGTGAGGACAATTGCTTGCACTAAGTGCATCTTCTGCACCAGCTGCTGTTTATTGATTGACTGCTGTCTTGGTAGCTCAGGTATGCTAAGTGTTTTTGGTCTATTTTCCAGTTCAGATGTCGACTTTGAAGTGCAGAGCCATTTTTATTTGTGTTATGCTCAAATATTAATAATATACCTTAAGAATAGAAATAATGTTGTAAATATATTCTAAATGATACAAAATACAAGATGTTTAAAATGACCATTTTTCCTCTTTACTTTTTTTGATTTTTTAAAAAAGCTGTTGTTCACAGATGTTTTTCTGTCTTGCATTTGGTTGGTCTTTTTGGCTATGGTTCTTTCCATTAATTGCAAAGAACAAGGTATCACTTCTGTACAGAACACTTTGCTTATCATTTCTTTCTTGGTTGTTCTTTTTCCTATTTCCTAGTTACTGAACTGGTATTCTAAACTCTCCCCCTCCCTGTCCCCCC